>WSXT02224684.1:0-16666 GCA_011762715.2 Neuroterus valhalla | reverse complement strand
CACCATCGAGCGCGAAGCGCGAGATCCGAAAGACGCGCGCCCTAGGCGCGCTCAAACTTGCGAGCGAAGCGAGCTGCACGCGGAGCGCGCGATGAGAATGTGCCCGCGAAGCGGGCAGATTTTTTTCTAAACTATTAGGCTTTTTATCAACTTCTCACTTAGTGACGCAATAATCGATGCGAGTTAACAAACATGCTTATTTAAACAACTTATTATTGTTCATGACCATTTTCTCTTAGATAAGTGCTAGAAAGTTGTGTTTTTTTAAATGTTTAACTTTGCTGTACCTTTTTTGCTGTGAACAAATAATAAATAAACATTAGAGAGAATCATATTTTACGTAGTATTGTATTTTTTAAAGCAAATTATGTTATTTGTTTCTCCAATATTAAGAAAAATAATTAAAACAAAAGAGCTCCTTTACAAAAGAGACAAAAAGAAAGAATGGAATAATTGAAAGTAGGTGAGAGGACTAGGTCCGTAAATGACTTGTAAATGTTTTGCTTTTAGTTACAACAAGAAATTTATTGCAAAGGGTAAACAAATAATTTGGAATTGCAAATATTTTAATATAGGTCCCCTCCACCCTCTCCTTTCCTGGAGAAAATATAAATTGTTCGTATAATTTGTTTTTTAACATGAGTCGATTATCACTTTACTTTAATTGAAAAGTGACAAAAAGTTGAAAATTTTAGGATAAACCCGCAACTGTGTAGTAGCAATCTAGAAAAAGATGGCTATAAACATTCACAATTCATTTAAACAATTATTTTTGCTAAATTAAATAAAATAATTACCAACTTCAAGCAGAAAGTGGACCAAAAGTTGTAAATTTCAGAAAAAACGGCTCCTTTGTAGCATTATTCTGAAAGAATATCGTTATGAATAATAAGAAATTGTTTGAATAATTATTTTTGTTGACTCCAATTTATTATTACCTCACTCTTACTGGAACGTTGAAAATAAGTTGAAAAATTAAGAAAAAACCTTTTTTTTCTAACCCTTTTATAAGAAAAAGTTGCTAAAAACAATAATAAATTGTTTAAACAATTCGATTAAACATCTAAATACCAGTATGAAGTAGTATTTTATGTCTTTGGAACAATCTGCGTTAAAAATATCGCAAAAAATCATAATTAGATCCTATTATTATTATTATACCATTGAGCCAAATCCCTTGCGGGGTAAGCGTAACTCGTAATGTGCACACTAAATTCCAACAAGAAACTTGAATTTTCGATCAAGAACGTTACATTGCCCATAGCAACAAAAGAAAATATTCCCCTAAGAGACATTTAAATATCAAACTGAAATAATGAATCTTTAGCAAATAAAAAGTGTTTAATTATGAAGAATAATTTGCAACAAATTAGTGAATTCATCAACATGAAACAAATAATTCTCAACCAAACATTGGCTTCTTGAACTTGCAAGAATGATTTTCCATAAAAAAAAGACGTTCTAACAAAATAAGTTCATTTCTGACCAAATAATTTATTAGTAGATATTTCGAGTACATCAAACCGATTCTTTGCAACTAAAAATTTTTTGTTTAAAAAGATGTGAAATTTCCTTAACGTCAAATTTTCAAACCTACAGGTAAATGTTCAACTAGAAGAAGTAGCCTTCCCTATAATGTTGTAAAATTTGCGAGAAAATAATTAAATTTTCAGTGAAATATAAAAAATTAAAGCAAAAAAGATGGACTATTTGGGTGAATATTCTCTTGTGAATCGTAGTTTTAATAGTATCAGTCTACTGCAAATCACTTTTATACAGCTTCCAGATGAAAGTGAAACCCCAGGATTTCTTGTCTTCTTTTCATTCTATTCTGATTTCAGGTTTTGAAATTATACTCTCTTCCAAATTACGTTTTTTAAAATTCCAGATTGGTCATAACTCCATTAACAGACAGATGTTACATCACCTTAACACAATCTCTCCACCTTGTGATGGGAGGTGGACCGGCAGGACCAGCAGGAACTGGAAAGACAGAAACAACGAAAGATTTGGGTAGAGCTTTAGGAATCATGGTATACGTTTTCAACTGTTCAGAGCAAATGGACTATAAATCTTGTGGAAATATCTATAAAGGGCTTGCTCAAACAGGAGCTTGGGGCTGTTTTGACGAATTTAACAGAATATCAGTAGAGGTCTTATCTGTCGTAGCAGTTCAAGTTAAATCGGTCCAAGATGCTATCCGAGACAAGAAAACCAAGTTTAACTTTATGGGAGAAATTATAGCATTGGTACCCACAGTTGGTATATTTATTACGATGAACCCTGGTTATGCTGGAAGGACAGAGTTACCAGAAAACTTGAAAGCTCTTTTTCGACCTTGTGCTATGGTTGTTCCAGATTTTGAATTGATCTGTGAGATTATGTTGGTAGCTGAAGGTTTCCAAGAAGCTAAGATCCTAGCTAGAAAGTTCATTACTCTCTACACCTTGTGTAAGGAACTGCTTTCAAAACAAGATCACTATGATTGGGGATTAAGAGCTATCAAATCAGTATTGGTGGTTGCTGGAAGTTTGAAGAGAGGGGATCCTGGAAGACCGGAAGAAGAAGTGCTGATGAGAGCACTCAGAGACTTTAACATACCCAAAGTTGTGTCCGATGATCTACCTGTTTTTATGGGATTGATAGCTGACCTCTTCCCAGCTCTGGACGTTCCTAGAAAGAGGGATGTTGATTTTGAGAAGACTGTGAAGCAAGCAGCTGCTGATCTGCTCCTACAGCCTGAAGATGGTTTTATATTGAAAGTTGTCCAACTGGAGGAGCTGTTGGAAGTTAGACACTCCGTCTTTATAGTCGGTTTGGCAGGATGTGGTAAAACTCAAGTTTGGAACACACTCTTTAGGACCTATCAGAACATCAAGAGAAAACCAATCTATAACGACCTGAATCCCAAAGCTGTGACCAATGATGAACTTTTTGGAATCATCAACCCAGCAACTCGAGAATGGAAGGATGGTTTGTTTTCTGTTATAATGAGAGAGCAGGCTAACCTTGGAGGTGAAAATCCTAAGTGGATCATACTTGATGGAGACATTGATCCAATGTGGATTGAGTCACTCAATACAGTAATGGATGACAACAAAGTCCTAACTCTAGCTAGCAATGAAAGAATAGCATTGACTCAAGCCATGCGGTTACTGTTCGAAATATCAAATCTCAGAACTGCTACCCCTGCTACTGTTTCCAGAGCTGGAATCCTTTACATCAATCCTCAGGATTTAGGCTGGAATCCTTACGTTACCAGCTGGATTGAAAAGAGGACATTATCGAATGAGAAATCGAATCTTGTTATTTTGTTCGATAAATACATTCCACAGTGTTTGGAAACTCTAAGAACCAGGTTCAAGAAGATTACACCCATTGCTGACATGGCGCATGTGGAGATGCTTTGTCATCTCCTAAACTGCTTATTGACATCTGAATTGACAGCTACCGATTTCACCAAGGATGACTATGAATTGTACTTTGTATTTGCAGCTGTCTGGGCTTTTGGATCCTCTATGTTTCAGGATCAGACAGTAGATTATAGGGTTGAATTCACCAAATGGTGAGTGTGCATCTACTTGTTATTATAAAAGTCTATATAGAGTAGATCTTGTTATGTAATTCTCCTTTTTAGGTGGGTCAACGAATTCAAGCAAGTGAAATTTCCGGCCCAAGGAACAGTATTCGATTACTACATTGACCCTGAAACAAAAACCTTTGTGTCCTGGACTCAACGTCTACCAAAATTCGAATTGGATCCAGATATTCCACTACAAGCCATTCTCGTTTACACAGCTGAGTCCATTCGAATCAAGTACTTCTTGGATCTTCTGATGACTGAAAAGCATCCTGTAATGTTGGTGGGCACAGCAGGATGTGGAAAGACGATTTTAGTTTCAGAGAAACTGCTCCAGCTTTCAGAAAACTATGCAGTCACAAACGTACCTTTCAACTTCTACACATCGTCTGAGATGCTTCAGAAAATTCTAGAAAAGCCACTAGAGAAGAAAGCTGGGAGAAACTATGGACCACCTGGTAACAAGACCTTAGTGTATTTTATCGATGACATGAACATGCCAGAGGTGGATACTTATGGAACAGTTCAGCCTCACACGTTAATCAGACAACATCTGGATTATGGTCATTGGTATGATAGAACGAAACTTACCCTGAAGGATATCCATAATTGCCAGTATGTAAGTTGCATGAACCCTACAGCTGGTTCCTTCACTATTAATCCAAGGTTGCAGAGACATTTTTCCGTCTTTGCTGTGAGCTTTCCAAATGCTGATTCTTTGACCACCATCTATGCTTCGATACTGTCACAACATCTATTAAATGTAGAATACAGGTCTATTGTTTTACTCACTGATTGATAGTTTTTAAGATGTTCAGTTGAAAGGATAATTAAATGAGTTATTCAATTTTTGTAGGTTTCCTCTCTGTGTCACATCCTTGTGCAACAACATCGTCCAAGCTTCTCTTCAACTTCATCATCGTTGCGCCCAAATCTTTTTGCCAACAGCCATGAAGTTCCATTATATCTTCAACTTGAGAGACTTATCAAATTGTTTTCAGGGCTTATTATTTAGTACAAATGAATGCCTACAAGTCCCTTCTGATGTTATCAGATTGTGGTTCCATGAAACACATCGGGTGTACGGAGATAAATTGGTTGACGAGAAAGATATAGAAAATTTTTCCAAGTTCCAGATTGACATTTTGAAAAAAAACGTTGAAGAGATTGATGAGGGAACAGTCTTGGAGAAGCCCAACATCTATTGTCACTTCGCAGGTAACATAATGAATAGAAGACATTTGATAAAATTGATGACTGATCACAAGTTTTGAATTAATATTTCTTCTAATGAAATGAAGGTGGTGTTGGGGAACCCAAATATATGCCGGTAAATGACTGGGCGAGCCTCCATCGCTTGCTTTCTGAAGCTTTGGTCAGCTACAATGATCTAGTGTCTGCCATGAATCTAGTTTTGTTTGAAGATGCTATGATGCATGTCTGTCGAATCAACAGAATCCTGGAATCACCCAGAGGCAGTGCTCTACTTGTGGGGGTTGGAGGATCTGGAAAACAAAGCCTTTCCCGTCTTGCAGCCTTCATCAGTTCACTTGAAGTCTTTCAAATTCAACTGAGGAAAGGTTATGGGGTTGCTGACTTCAAATTGGAGTTGGCCTCCCTCTATTCAAAAGCAGGGTTGAAAAATTTGGGAATCATGTTCCTGATGACTGATGCTCAGGTGCCGAATGAACAATTCTTGGTTCTCATTAACGACATGCTAGCTTCTGGTGAAGTTCCGGATCTATTCCCTGAAGATGAGGTGGAAAATATCATAGCTGGTCTGTATAATCTTTCATTATCATTCTACAATCAGTCAATCTTGCGATTAGTCAATTTTGCTATTAGTTAATTTCGCAATTAGTTAATTTCTCAATTAGTCGATTTTGTTGTTAGATAAAGTAAAACAAGCAGTTTTAGACAGCTTATCAATTTCAGGTGTTCGTAATGAAGTCAAAGGGGCTGGAATACTTGATACGAGAGAGAACTGTTGGAAGTTCTTCACTGACAGAGTCCGTCGTCAACTAAGAGTAGTTCTTTGTTTCTCTCCTGTTGGATCAACTTTGAGAGTTCGATCTCGAAAATTTCCAGCCATCATAAATTGCACAGCTATCAACTGGTTCCACGAATGGCCCCAAGAAGCTCTGATGTCTGTTTCTACAAGATTCCTACAGGAATTAGATGAGTTGCCAGAAGGATACAGGTGACTCATTGAAATTGAATTGTTATAATAATTTTAATAGGTGAATTTATTATGAAATATCTGGATTCAAACTTATTAAGGGAGTCAGCTGCTAAGTTTATGGCACATGGTCACACAACTGTAAACTCTGCTAGTCGTCAATACTTGGCAAGTGAACGGCGTTATAATTACACGACTCCTAAGTCGTTTCTAGAACAAATTAGCTTGTACACAAAACTTTTGAGAGCAAAAGCTAAAGAACTTCGCGGGCGGATTGAAAGATTGGAAAATGGTTTATCAAAGTTGAGGTCAACTGCAGTTCAAGTTGATGAGTTGAAACAGAAACTGGCAGTTCAGGAAGTTGAGTTACAGCAGAAGAATGAGGCAGCTGATACATTAATTGCTATAGTAGGAGTGGAAACTGAGAAAGTGTCGAGAGAAAAGGCTTTGGGTAAAATCAGTTTTTATTCATATTTCAAACTGGTGTTTAGCATATCTCTGAAATCATAATTGAAACTGCTCTGTTCGAAAAGCCTAAATTTTGAATCAAATTTTCAGCTGATGAGGAAGAATCGAAAGTCGCGATAATCGCGGAGGAGGTATCAAAGAAGCAGAGAGATTGTGAAGCTGATTTGTTGAAAGCTGAACCAGCATTGCAGGCAGCTCAAGAAGCTTTGAACACGTTAAATAAAGCCAATCTTACAGAGTTGAAATCTTTTGGTTCACCGCCAGGAGCTGTCACAAATGTTACAGCAGCTGTTATGGTTCTTTTGGCTCCGAATGGGAAGGTACCGAAAGATAGGAGTTGGAAAGCAGCCAAGGTAAGAAAATGTAATAAAAACTCTTATTTCTCAGAGAGTTTGCTCTTGGCTTGATCATAAACGACTTCTACTATTCCAAACTCTTAGTAGTAGGAATCAGTTATACTATAAAATTTTTGTTATTGTTTTGGTAGATTGTGATGGCAAAAGTTGACAACTTTCTTGATGCTTTGATTAATTATGACAAGGAAAATATCCACCCTGAAGTTATTAAGGCTATTCAACCTTATTTAAAAGATTCAGAGTTTGAACCAGAATTTGTGAGGTCGAAATCAGCTGCTGCAGCTGGATTATGTGCTTGGGTAATCAACATCATAAGGTTTTATGAAGTATTTTGTGATGTTGAACCCAAGAGAAAAGCACTTGCTCAAGCAAATGCTGAGTTGGCAGCAGCTCAGGATAAGTTGAGTGTCATAAAACGTAAAGTTTGTGTAAGTAAATGATTAAATTTATTTTCTAGAATACTCATTTGGTATCAAATACCTGGTAGATCAAGGTTGATGATTATCAATAAATAATTTTTTTTCAGTCTTTGGAAGAACAGCTGGCAAAGTTGACTGCAGATTTCGAACAAGCAACAGCTGAAAAGTTGAAGTGTCAGAAAGAAGCTGATGCCACAAATGCTACGATTGCACTTGCAAATCGACTAGTCGGTGGCTTGGCATCAGAAAATGTAAGATGGGCAGACTCTGTAGCGAGGTAAGTGCGTGCAACAGCAACTCAAAAAATCTTTGTTAACTATCAATAATAATCCAACTTCAATTTTGAGTATTAAATCAATTCAACTATTTAGTTTTATGCAACAAGGAGCAACTTTGCCAGGAGATATCTTACTCGTTACTGCTTTCATTTCCTACGTGGGTTGTTTCACAAAACAATTCCGCCTAGACCTTTTGACTAAACAGTGGCTTCCTTTCCTGCGAAATATTGATCCAGCAGTCCCCATTACCGACGGTCTTGACCCCTTATCACTTTTGACTGATGATACTCAAATAGCGAAGTGGAACAATGAAGGTCTTCCAAACGATAGAATGTCTACTGAAAATGCTACCATTTTGACCAACTCTGATCGTTGGCCTCTGATGATAGACCCACAGGTAGAAAAATCAAGCAATATGTGAATGAGAATGCAAAATTTGTTAAAAATAATATTTGTTATAGCTTCAAGGTATAAAGTGGATAAAGCAGAAGTATGGAGAAGAACTAAAAGTCATTCGTCTTGGTCAGCGAGGCTATCTGGAAATAATCGAGGTATCCTTAGCAAATGGTTCCACTGTCCTTGTCGAAAATATAGGAGAATCTGTTGATCCTGTTCTGGATCCCCTGCTGGGTAGAAACCTGATCAAGAAAGGACGTGCTATAAAAATTGGTGATAAGGAGGTCGAGTATAACTCAAACTTTAGGTTGTTGCTCCACACTAAACTGGCAAATCCTCACTACAAACCAGAGATGCAGGCACAAACGACTCTTATAAACTTCACCGTGACTAGAGATGGTTTAGAAGATCAGCTTTTGGCTGAGGTTGTAAAAGCTGAAAGACCGGATCTTGAAGAATTGAAAGCTGACCTGACGAGGCAGCAGAACGATTTCAAGATTACTTTGAAGAGCCTAGAAGACTCACTTTTATCCAGGTAACTTAGCATGATGCTTTGAAGCACATGATTGTGTACGAAATTCAGATTCCTGATTGATTGGACACTATCACATATCTCTTACAATGTAATCTTTTAAATAATATATTGATGGAAGAATCTTTTTTCAAACCAACAGACTCTCATCAGCAGATAGCAATGTTCTTGGTGATACAGCTTTGGTAGAAAATCTTGAAACTACGAAACGAACAGCAGCAGAGGTTGAACGGAAAGTCACAGAAGCTAGGGGAACCAGTAAGGAAATTGATGCCGCTCGAGAATTATACAGACCAGCAGCAGCCAGAGCATCTCTTCTCTATTTTATCCTTAATGACTTGAATATGATCAACCCAATTTATCAGTTTTCCCTAAAAGCGTTCAGTGTTGTCTTCCAGAAAGCTATTGTTAAAGCCGATCCAGCTCCTGATGTCTCTAGTCGTGTAATGAATTTAATAGAATGCATCACTTTTTCAGTATTCATGTACACAACTAGGGGACTCTTCGAATGTGACAAGCTCATCTTCACATCGCAGATGACATTCCAAATTCTCCTTGTTAGGAAAGAGATTGCTGCTACTGATTTGGATTTCTTGTTAAGGTTTCCGATCACTCCACATGTAATATCTCCTGTAGACTTCTTGACTAATACTAGTTGGGGCGGAATCCGCAGTTTGGCTAGCAAAGATGAATTCCGGTAAATTAATCAAATTTACATAAACTGATTCAGAGTTTACTGAATCATCTAGGCTTTTAATCACTTATTATTATTATCTTTGCAGAAATCTTGATAGAGATATAGAAAGTTCGGCCAAACGCTGGAAAAAGTTCGTTGAATGTGAATGTCCTGAACGAGAAAAGTTCCCTCAAGAATGGAAGAACAAAACAGCTCTTCAGCGTCTTTGTATGTTGAGGGCTTTGAGACCAGATAGAATGACATATGCAATCGCTGCTTTTATTGAAGAAAAATTGGGGCCACGTTATGTTGAAGGCAGAACTGTTGAATTTGCAAAGTCTTTTGAAGAAACTAGTCCATCAAATCCTATTTTCTTCATATTATCCCCAGGAGTAAATCCACTAAAGGCAATCATGTTAACAGTCTTCCTCTATTCAAACTATTTTAATTTGTTCCTTTCATCCATAATTTTGATTTCTTATCAGGATGTAGAAGACTTGGGAAGACGTCTGGGCTTTGCCTCAGATGACCAAAATTTCCACAATGTTTCTCTTGGTCAAGGTCAAGAAATTGTAGCAGAGCAAGCTATGGATGAAGCTTCCCAAAAAGGGCACTGGGTTGTTCTCCAAAATATACATCTAGTCAAGAAATGGTTGCCTCTCCTGGAGAAGAAATTAGAAGTTGCTTCTGAAGGATCTCATCCTGACTATCGAGTTTTTATGAGTGCTGAACCAGCAAGTACTCCTGCTGGTCATATTATTCCACAGGTATGGTACCTTGATGGTTATCTGATATAGAAAATTTCTGAAATGAAGTTACGATACTTCAATGATACCGGTTTCAAGCAGATCATTGCTACCAGTTTTTGATAATTTATCGAAACCGATAAATAGCTTAACTAGATACGGGGAGGCCCACATACAAAATTCTTAAGGAGGTTCCCTCAAAAAAGAGCAGTTTATATAGCACGAAGAACTGACCTAAATTGAGGAACAGGATGAGTTCTTTATTCCTTGGTAGTAAAACGAACTTTTTAACAAAATCGAAAATAAAAGCCATCTTCTAAGGTCACTCACAAATGACGTTATGTGTTCTGGAATTCTCGGCACCCCTCGCTCTCTTATGGGACCTAACGTAAGATTTTCTATACCCTCATCCACAAGGGACCCACGAGTTTTCATGACAGAGCACCCCCTTCCTGATTCTCGCAAACTGTCTATTGGTGTAGGTGACGGAAGTAGAATCAGGATGGACGACATTATTTCCGTAATTAAAAAACTAAATAATGGTAAGGCTACCGGCGTGGATGGTATTTTCGCCGAAATCCTTAACTTTGGTGAAGGATATTTGTTTATGAGGCTATGTGAATTTATGGATATGTGTGCTGTGAACAGCGAAGTTGCAAGTGATTGGAGAAAGGCAATTTTTAGCCTAATCTACAAGGAAGAGGGGAGCGGGGGGTTAAGACGACTGCAATAAATATAAAGCGATCAGCATACTAAGTACTGTAGACCAAATATTCACCAAAATACTTATAAATGAAGTTGCTCCTGGACCATTTCCATTAACCATCGAATTTTTGCTCATAAGTCTCTTTTATAGCGTCCCGAATAAACCCATGAGTATAAAAATAGGCTTTGCGTGTTTCCAGCGATAGATATTTACTTTTGCAGTTTTTTTCAAGACAAACTGTTTCTCATTCATAAAATATTGCTTTCTACTAACAATCAGTTGTTCCGTAGAATGGTTCCAATATTGTATTACCGTTTATAAGAACTTTCTCCCGATATAGAAATAGGAATTCACTATTTTTTCTGAATTTTTTCGATGGCATTAGGAGAAAAATAATCACGATTTGAGAAACGTGATTTTTTAAACAGTTCATCATTGGTATGAACTTTCTTTACTTATGGTGACTTCAGAAAGTTGAAAAAACAAAATTTTCCGCCTTTCAGAATCCGGGGTCGACAAAATTCTCTTTCGTAAAATGAGGGGTTTGGCCTTCATTTGAGATTGATCCAGACGTTATGGGGTCACATGGACACCTGGATCGTGATCAGCGACCCAAAAAACATAATTATACGTAGTTAGGAGACCCAGATCGAGCCGGCATACTAGCTGGATGATTCGAAAGAGAATGGGAGTTCTAGATTACCTCTAGATGACTTCCGGAGGTCATTTAGATAAGGAGGTCAAAGTGTGTCTTGACGTAAAATTTGCCGCCTTTTAGAATCCGGGGTCGCAAAAATTCTCTTTCGTAAAATGAGGGGTTTGGCCTTCATTTGATATTTACCCAGACGTTATGAGGTCACATGGACACCAGGATCGTGATCAGTGACCCAAAAAATACAATTTTACGTAGTTAGGAGACCCAGTTCTAGCCGGCATACTAACTGCATGATTCAAAAGAGAATTCGACTTTCAGATTACCTCCAAATAACTTCCAGAGGTCATTTCGAAGAGAAGGTCAAAGTGTATCTGGACGTAAAATATTTTGTTCGTTCAGAATCTGGTGTCAAATTTTTTTTCCGCGATTTGAGGGGTTTGAACTCCATTTGACCTTGATCCAGACATGGTTGGTCCACATGGACATCAAATCTATATAGCATATAGCAAACTTCAGGGTAGTCATATTCTTGGGTACATAACTAAGGTGTGTTTTAAAAAATCCATCTTTTTGGCATTTAGGTATAACGATTTGGCTAAAATTCTTCATCTATCCAATTTTCGTCTCATTGGGTTCAAAATCCAATCCTTCGGTTTAATTTAGGAATTAAAAATTTTCGAAAATACGCCTTATTGGTTGCATTCTTTCGTCTCATTTTTATATTCAGAATCTGTGTTCTTTGAGATATCCACTATTGTATTTTTGGTTCGAAATGAATTTTCCATGGAAAATCCAACTACGTATGCATTTGAAAATGAAAAAACCTCGTTGAGAAATCAGTTTTCTTTTAGAAGGAATTACCATATAATAATAAAATTTATATTTTTGGTTGAAATAATGAATATTTCATGCAGAAATTTTTCTTTCTCCTTCTTTCAATATTCGTTGGTAAAAAAAATTAAAAATCCATCCAAAAATTAATCCTTTTTGTTGAGGAATAATGTTTTTTCGGTTTAAGATCCATATTTTTCAGAGGAAAATTCGTCTATTTCGTTAAAAAACAACAAATTTGTCTCCGCTCGAAATTTTCGTGATCCAGAGCGCTTTGAGAAAAGTTATTCAAAATTATCAAAGTACGTAGAATGCAATTTTTGGATGCCAAAAAAGTACCAATATGTGATGCTCCATCGCTGCCGAAATTCTGTTCCAAGCTTAGACCAGGAAGAGATTTTTTTTACTGATGCTTGGACCAGGATTCGGGTTCAATAGACCGGAATATCGACCCAAGAAATGTGGATTGCATATAAAGAAGTACGAAATAAATTAGAATAAAATTAAATATAGTATAATAGTATGAAATGAAACGGAATATTATGAAATGAATTCGACTGGAGTAGATTAGAATAGATTAGAGTGGCGTGGAATGGAATGTAATGAAAAAGAATAGAATTAAAATAGAATAGCGTTAAATAAAACCTTATAGAATGAAATAGAATAGAACTAAATGCAACGGAATATGGGAGAAAAGGACGGAATCGAATAAAATAAAATAGATTAAGTAAGAATAGAATGAAACGGAATGGAAGTAAATAATATGAAATGAAATTAAATAGTATAAGATGAAAAAAAAGAATAAGTAAATATCCAAATATTTTTAAACAGGGGATTTTGGAATCATCAATAAAAATAACAAACGAACCACCAACTGGAATGCAAGCAAATCTACACAAAGCTTTGGATAATTTTACACAAGAAACTCTGGAAATTTGCAGCAAGGAAGCTGAATTCAAATCAATTTTATTTTCCCTCTGCTATTTTCACGCCGTTGTTGCTGAAAGGAGAAAATTTGGACCTCAAGGCTGGAATAAAATTTATCCTTTCAATGTTGGAGATTTGAACATAAGTGTGAGCGTTCTTTATAATTATTTGGAAGCAAGTCCAAAAATACCTTGGGAGGATCTGCGGTACCTTTTTGGTGAAATTATGTATGGAGGACACATAACTGATGATTGGGATCGAAGATTGTGCGTATCCTATCTTGAGGAATTGATGCAACCTGATCTTGTGGATGGGGAACTTCATTTAGCTCCAGGTTTGTAATTTCTTATTTAATAATTCAAAAATATCCATTTGTTTTCGAAGGCGTAAATTTAAAACTTCTGTCAAATCTGATCAAGGAGACTAAGATGAGAATATTGGATTAAAATTGTATAATTGCATGTATGTATAGCTAAGGACCGAATATATATTTCTGTAACGAGAGGCCCTCCTCACACGAAAAAAAAAAACTGTTCCAAAAAGTGGAAAAAGTTTGCGAAATTTTAACAAAATAGAATGTTACTTTTGAACAGAGCTAAAATTTTTCATAAACTGGAAGTGTTATCTTTGTACGATTTGATAAGCAGTTTTTTAGAAATATGATATGAATTTATGAATAATAGGAAAAATATATTTGAAAAATTCTAACCCGCAGAATCTAAAATCTTGAAAGCTGCATGTAAAAAAATGAATTGACAGTTTGTTACAATTTGACAAAGTTGTTGTCCATAGTTTCGCGAGCTCATGTATCAAAGGGCCGAAAGCTGTTTGTAAAATTTTAACAAAGTACTGATCCACATTTTCGTAAAGAGTGTTGTCCATTCGGAAAAAAAATTGATACGCTTTTGTTCACGTGTTGTACATGTGTCTTGACGGCGGAAGGTCATATATATTGATTCACAATTCTCCTAATGTCTAATTTTCATAACAAATACATACGCATATAATTTCCCGCCTGTAACTTTAGGTAATGCACGTATATCGCTATTTGTTCACACAATCCGAAGCACACTACACTGTGAGTACCCTTCTTCGGAACACTCTTATATACTAAACTCATGAAGCGATCACCACTTGCGAGAAACTGTTCAGAGATAAGTCAAAATTTTTCGAGACCTTCAATCCAAGAATGAGATTATTGAAATTGTTTTGAAATAGGTCAGGTCATTTGCTCATCAGATAAAAACTATTCACGTGATGAGAAATCTATGAAAATTAAACAAATTTAAGTACACATTTCATGAAGTGTTAAATTTTTACGAAGAAATGGATTTTTTACGCGAGAGAACGTCACAAATGAATTTGAGACGAGAAGCAGTAATTGAAGCAAAATATTTATATTTGTCGCAAAACGCCAACGTAATTTTTATTCATGACGTTTATTCTAAACATCCATCAACACAACAGATCAAAAATTGCAAAATAAATCAACTTTAAAGAGAATACTCTAATCTTTAGCGAAAAATACCATTTCCTTAGGAAAATTGGAACAGGTAAACTTACAATAAACAAATCGATTTACGATAACATAAATCTTCAACCAGAAAAGTTAAATTTCAGGACAAGAGAATGAATTTCCAACTAAAAAGATAAATATTTAACTCGAGCACTTCATTCTCCAACCACGAAAGTGTATATTCAAACGAGAAGATTAATTCGCAAATAGGGAGAATCATTTTCTAAGAACAAATATAATGTTTTAACAAAATAGTCGAATTTCAAAGTCCAAAAATAATTATTTTCAACCAAAAATGGAACAGTAACAGTAATAATTTAAAACCCGATTTCAAACCAAGCATAAATATTTTTTACTAAAAGAAAAAAAGAATCTTCAACCAAAGGAGTCGAGTTTTCAAACAGATAAATAACTTTTACTGAAAAATGTTAATAAACGGAAATTAGATTACTCAAATTTTAAATTGAGAAAAAATAAATGTTGAGCTGAACAAATAGATTTTGAAATGAAACCATGAAATTTTCGATTGGGATGAGTTGAATTTTCAGTTAAAAAGGATAACTTATAACAACAATAAATATAGTTTTCTACAAAAATCAATTTCTCAACAAAATATGCAAAGTTTCAACGAAAGAATTGAATTTCCAATTCAGAAAGACAAACTTATTTTACCTAAATGTCGAATATTTTGAACTAGAATAGATAAATTTTCCACTTAAAATGAAACAGTTGAATTTCAAGTTGAAGTAATAAATTTTCAAATGAATAGATGTATTATAAGCGAAAGATAAATTTTTGACCATAAAGATTAATTTTCTACGCAGAAGCCAAATTTTCCACGAAGTATATAGATTCTCAAAGGAATAGTTTAATTTTCAAATTCAAAAATTAATGTTCAAGTAAATACTCGAATTTGGTTTTCAACAAACGAGTTTAAATTTCAAACAAGATCATAGTTGATTTTTTAACTCAAAAATGATGAATTTGCCATGAACAATGTAAACAAGCTTTTAATCATAATATTTTAATATGAAAATTTTGACGAATTTCGAATTGAAGGAACGATTTTTTTTAATTCCTCTCGTGTAAACACGAATTTTAATTAGTTTGAAAATTTCACGTTCCATGTAAATGAGGAAAAGCAAATAAAACGTGATGAATACCTTTTTTTGAAAAAATGAAGGTAACAATTCCTTCTGTAGGTTGGGGCCAACATCGATTTGATTATCAAATTTGAGTCAGCTAAAAAAATCTCACAGTGCAGCAAATTTGCAAAACGTTTTTCTTATGATAGAAAAAAAATATAAATTCTTCCTCTAATGACGTATAGATTTATATAAATATTCTGAAAATTAGATCAAAGGAACGTTACATTGTCTAAGTCAAATTATAAGATCTTTCCTTTCCCGGTTTTTTCCCAGCCAATAAAATTCTCGGCCATTTCCCGGTTTCCCGGTCAAGTCGACATCCTGCGTTATTATTGCCATGGTAACGGCTTATTTTCGATAGAAATTTGCGGAAGAGAACTGAACGTCGCCAGCATGAATCACTTTGTGAAAAATTATCAAACTTTTTAAGACTCTTTCTTTGACTAGCAGTTCACTTTTTCGTTTCTGTATTTGAGAACATTTCTATTCCGAATATTTAAAAAAACTGATCGTTTTTTTTTCAAGAAATTGATAGATTTTTTTAGACATTGTAACAAACTATGGAATAGAAATTGGAAAATCACTTGTCTCATAATGAACTTCAATTATTCGTAACATTTTTTACAAATATTCGTTAGTACAATCCACTTTTTGATGAATGTATACGAAATCTTCTAAAAATTGTGGCCTGTCCAAAAAAGACATTTTATTTTGTTAAAATTTCGCAAACTTTTTCCACTTTGTGGAAAAGTTATTATTTCCGTGCAGTTTTCTTTCTAAGTTGCACCCAAGGTCGTAATACAATATCTGTCCTATTATTATTGCACTTCTTATATAACTATATTGCTTATAATTTCAATATAAATTTATTACAAAACAGTTGTTCTTTTTCACAAAAAAAGAGACTTCCAAAAGGTAGTTTGATATTTATTATAGTAATTGAACTTTTAAACTGGTGGATGCATTTTCAACCAAATTTCCCTAGTTCAAGGAAAGAAGAAAATCTGCCCGCTGCGCGGGCACATTCTCATGGCGCGCTTCGCGCGCGGCTCGCAAGTTTAAGCGCGCCCAGGGCGCGCATCATTCGAATCTCGCGCTTCGCGCTCGATAATGTATTTACCTTGCGCTACGCGCTCGATTTTTTTTTCACCTCGCGCTTCGCGCTTGGCTTCATATGTGCTTGATTCAGTTTACAATGCATGTAATGCATACACAGAGTTGCAAATTTTGCAAAACTGCTGAAAACCTCTACT
>WSXT02224674.1:0-16667 GCA_011762715.2 Neuroterus valhalla | reverse complement strand
AAAAAGTGTGTCAAAGCACAATCCAATATGATCATTCTTTCGAAAGTTATCGAGTATACAGATTACAGACTACAGACAACAGACAGACAGACACCTTCGTAAGAATAATTTTTTCTGGGATGTCCATTTTCGCATAAAACCAATAACTTCTCATTCAGAATGAGAATGTAAAAATAGAAAAAAAATTTAAAAACGCTTGTATCAAAAACTATATCCGAAAAAAGGAGGATAAAATTATCACTTCAATAATAAACAGAAGTCGATTACTATTTTATAGCACGAATAATAAAAGCGTGAGGCGCCAGGATATATTATTTGTCAAGCCACCTCACGCTTTTATTATTCGTGCTAAAAAAGTAATCGACTTCTGTTTATTATTTAAGTGAATAATTTGTTTTTTTAGTTTAGATATCATTTTTACTAGAAGCGTTTCAAAAATTTCTTTTTCCTTACCGTTTTGGAATCTTCATTCCATTAGATTGAAATGTTTTGTATAAAAATATTCTTATTTGCGCGTTTCAGCATTATAAAATGAAAATGTTAGGTGTGAAAAACATTCATGGAAAATTCCAATTTTCCAGGTAATCGATAAGTACACTAAAAATCAATGTGAAGATTTGCACAATCCTGTCACGATAGACAGACAGAGATACAGACAGATACTGAGGTGGAGTTAAATAAAAACGTATAAAAATTAGGTGTTCCGTTGATATTTCATATTTTTGGAATATAAACTCCATTGTTTTGTGGTGAATTCGTGCTCTTGGCTCCAAATGAATTGTTTTGTTGAAAAATCGTCTTGTTTACTCGAAAGTTTAAATATTTAGTAAAAAATAAATTTTCTGTTGAAATTTCATATTTTTGGTATCAGCATTCGTCTTTTGGGCCCTGAAATTTAAACGTCTTATGTAAATTTATATTCTGGGGTTAGGAATTCTATTATTTTTATAAGAAATGATACTATTTTGTTGAAAATTTATATTTCAAGGTAGGAAATTTGACGTTTTTGTAGAAATTCTTCTTTTTGAATAGAAATTTAACAATTCAGTTGAAAATTAATCTTCTGGATAAAAAGTTCTATTTTTCGCTAAAAAATGCAACTGTTCTGTGAAAATTTCCTTTGTTTAGGAATAAAGTTTCCTCTGTTTTATAGAAGGGTAAAAAATTTGTTCTAAAATTGACTGTCCTTAAAAAATCCATCTTGTTTGTTTCGGAATTCCATACTTCAGTCAAAAACTGGTAATGTTGGGTTAGAATATCATCACGGAGAAAAATTTGACTGTTTTACAGGATTTCTTGATTGTATTATGAAAACTAATCCCACTTGAAGGCATCATGGAACCAAAAAAAGAACTTAGTGACAATGAATGTGGACATTGGCATTCTGAAGGTGTACGAATTTAAAAATTCATAAGAACCGTTCATACCTTCATTGCTGCCATAGTAAGATAGCTTAAGGAATTTATTTAACGCTATTGCCTGGAGTCAGTGGCGGATCTAGGATTAAGCTGTGGGGGGGGGGGGGGCTTGATAGTTGGGAAAATCGAGGGACAGTTGATAGTTGGGACAATCGCCACACAATCGAGGGACTTTTTGGGGGGGGGGGGCTACAGCCCCCATAGCCCCCCCTCTGGATCCGCCACTGCCTGGAGTTCGACAATAATGATCACTTAATTTATAAGAACAAAATCTCCATGAATTTTAGAAAATGAAATATCTATTTTATGAGTGTGAGGCTGTTTCAAATAAAAATATAATTCTTCATTTTAGTTACGTTTTGTCGATGAGTAAAGTTAGCTGCAGGTATCAATCAACAGCTTTTCTTATTTTCCTACCGTGAACTATTATATTCTTCGTTTCAACTTAGAAATTATTATTTTTTGTGGAATATCCATCACTCTAGTTAGAAATCGAATTATTTTGTTGATGATCAAATCTCTCTCTTGAACATTCAATTATTCAGTTGATAATTCATTTTTTCTGATTAGAATTGCAAGTAGTTGGTTGTTATTCCCAACGCTGTTTGAGTGTTATTTTTTTAGTCTGCTACTTGGATGGTGGTTCATATTTTTGGGTTCGGATCTGATTGGAAATCTATTCCGATTCAAATTGAAAATTCTAAAATATTTGTCTTTATTTGAAGCTTATTCTTTTTACGTTCTCGCCATAATGAGATGGTGTTGGTTTTATTTGAAAATCGACTTTTGCGGAATTTATGAAATCTCCACGTTTTGAGACGTCCTGATTCCGAAAAACTAGTTTTTACGTTGGTGTCTGTCTGTCTGTCGTCGTTGTTGTCGTCTGTATACTCCATAACTTTTGAAAGACCTTCCGAAAGTTTTATCGATAGAAACAAAATTGTCAGAGTAATGGTATTTTAAAAATTCGAAAATATAAAAGAACATGAGAATTTTTAGTCAAATAACGTAAGATTGAAAAGAATGTCAGAGGGAAAAAATTTTTCTTTTTGGAAGCCTTTTTCCCTTTTCCCTAAAAAAATCGAAAATTCCAATTTTGATCGCACATAAAATAATGAAAAATAATCTGTGAACTCGATAACTTTCGAAAGAATGATCATATTCGATCGTGCTTTGGCACCCATTTTGAGGGACCAAAAAGACAAGTTGAGTTCGAAAACCAGCTATTTTGGATCAAAAATGAAAGATGGCGAGCATTTTGAAAAATTTGTTGGAATTTTTTTTCCTAAACTCAAAAATCGTATGTACGGTTCCTTGTAGCAGGTAAAAAGTGAAACAATTTATCCTCATGATTTTTTCCGATAAAAACAAAATTGTCAGAGTTATGGTATTTTCAAAATTCGAAAATATAAAGAAGAAAATGCAAATTTTTAGCCAAATAACGCAAGAATGAAAAGAGAGTCAGAGAGAAAAAATGTTTCTTTTTGGAAGCCCTTCAAGATCGTGGATACAACTTTTTCGCAGAAAATCGAAAATTACAATTTTGATCTCACATAAAATAATGAAAAATGAACTTTGAACTCGATAACTTTAGAAAGAATGACCATATTCGATTGTGCCTTGGCAGCTAATTTGAGGGACCAAAAAGACAAGTTGAGTTCCATAACCAGCTACTTTGGATCAAAAATGAAAGAGGGGGATCAGTTTGAAAATTTTTTTGGACTTTCTTCCAAGATTTAAAATTTATAAGTACAATTTCTCGAGCATGTAAGAAGTGAAACAATTTATCCTTATAATTTTTTCGATAAAAACAAAATTGTCAGAGTTATGGTATTTTTAAAATTCGAAAATATAAAAGAAAATGAGAATTTTTAGACAAATAACGTAAGATTGCAAAGAATGTCAGAGGGAAAAAATTTTTCTTTTTGGGAGCCTTTTTCCCTTTTCCCTAAAAAAATCGAAAATTCCAATTTTGATCGCACATAAAATAATGAAAAATAATCTGTGAACTCGATAACTTTCGAAAGAATGACCATATTCGATCGTGCCTTGGCAGACAATTTGAGGGACCAAAAAGACAAGTCGAGTTCCATAACCAGCTACTTTGGATCAAAAATGAAAGAGGGGGAGCATTTTGAAAACTTTTATGGATTTTTTTTCCAAGACTCAACCGTTGTAAGTACAATTTTTCGAGGAAGTTAAAAGTGAAACAATTTATCCTAATCATTTTTTCGACAAAACCAAAATTGTCAAAGTTCTGGTTTTCAAAAAAATAAAAAATCTAAACGAAACTGAGAATTTCTAGCCGAATAACGCAAGATTGAAAAAAAGTCAGGAGAAAAAAAGAATTCTTCTTGGGAGCCCTACAAGATCGTACAACTTTAACAACTTTTTGAATTTTCTCAAGAAATCGAAAATTCCAATTTCGATTGCACAAGAAATAATGGAAAACAAGTTTGTTCTCAATCATTTTTCGATAGGGCATGTATTTTTTTCTTTTTTGCAGCAAGAATAGTCTAAAAATAAAAAATTCCAGTTTGAGAAGAAAATTGTTCTTTAAAAGAACATCTACGAATTTTGTTTCATTTTTTTCTCATGAGATGCATAGTTTTGTTATTAATCCAAAAAAAACAACATTTCAAATAAAAGTCAATTATCTAGCAAAACTTAACGAGATACAAAGGAAAGTTTCAATAGATAAACTGTTCTTTTTTCATGGGATGCATGGTTTTCGTTTTCATTGTAATTATATTATTATCAGAAGTAGACTTACTAATTGAAAAAAAACAAGGCACGAGGTATATAAATTAATATTATATACATTTGATGCATTAGAGTTAATGGTAATATAGAAAAGTTCGCGTTTCGACAGATTTTGATCGAGTGCGCAGCACGAGACACACGATGAGAATGTATTTGAAAAAGCCGGAGGAGCTTTAACAAAAGAGAATTTGCGATAATCAAATACAGCAGCCGACATTCTACTTTCTAGTTTCAAAAGCTCTATACACAATTGTAGGGAAGTACAAAGAACGAGCGCGAAGCGCGAGATCCAGAAGACGCGCGCCGTAGGCGCGCTCAAACTTACGAGCGAAGATCATCTTTTGTACAAGATGGTATATATACATTTATTTTATGTAAAACAATTTCTCGCTCTTTATCCATGGAAAATAAACCTATTTCCTCTCTTTTGATACCATGGGCTTGAAAGTCCCCTAACATATTATGTTTGTATGTTTTGTGTTTATTTTAGGCTTTCGTGAAATTGATTTAAAAACGAGATTTCCACATTTGTAACAAGAAATAAAAATGTATCCGCATACTATGCTCGAACATATTAAAAAATTCATTACCTTGTATTCAAATATATCATCATCTCTACTGGAGTCGCGGGTTTGATAATATCTCTTGAAATTACTGCGTCGGATATCTATGTATAGCATCTTATCGCGGGAAAAAATAAAATCCTAGTTTTTCCTGATTTATTTAGGCGTATGATAAAGAGATATAAGAGAAAAAACAGTTTTAATGGTTTTCATATTGTCTCGCTACGAAAAATCGAGATGATATATTTACGTTGCGACCATCAATAAATAGATAAGATCGGCATCATCAATTTCTTGAATCTAGAGCTGTAAGCTAGGATGTCAACTCATCATCAATCATACAAAAACACTTGGAAGTCAAGTTTTACTTCTGCGTAACTATCAGATCTCTATAAACAATGCAAGGAAAGATCGAAAGGATTTATACACTTTCCAATAATAATATAATAATTTAATTATAATACAATAATTTACACAGCTCTACAAAAATTTTTTTTTTCGTGTTGCCCTGGATATCTTTACAAATTTGTGTCTTTTCAAGTGCCCAAATTAAGAATATATTCATGAAAGTACTGGATGTTCTCTCTTTTTATAATTCAGCATATCTTATATTTTGAACAATTATCGGCTTGTAATCAATAAAATTTATTTTCTCAGTCATGATTAGGCTTCCACCATACTTCCACCATTAAATATTGAGTGAGGGATGATAAAGCAGTTTGTCAAAGTGTTGGACAAGGACGGAGATGGTTTTATAACATTAGTAGGAAATTTTCGAAGCTTAGTATGGAAAAGTTGAAAGGTAGGATATTTGGTGGTCCTCAAATACGGCAATAGATGAAAAACACAGATTTTGGAAAAGTTATGACTTTTCGGGAAAAAGAAGCTTGGAAAAGTTTTGTTGGTAGTCGAAAATTTCCTAGGTATAACCATAAAGCAGAAAATTATGAAGAAATTGTACAAAATATGCTGACAAACTTTCAGACTCTAGGAGAAAATATGAGAATCAAATTAAACTATCTCCACAATCGTCTAAATGAATTTCCGGATAATTTAAGAAATTATAAAAACAATTGAATTGTTAATTGAAAAAAAAATTGCAACCAAACAATTGAACTATTAATAACAAGTAATTGCAATTATAATAAAAAAGTCGGATTATCAACCAAATAGTAAATTTCCGACATAACGGTGCAATTTAAACCAATTAAGATGTTTCAATCCAATAAAGAAAGAAATTCAAGAAAATGTTGAATCTTAGAGTCAAATAAACAATTTTCCTATAAGAAAGATGAATTTTCTGTCCAAAAATATTAGTTTTCAACTATAAAGAATCGTTCTTCATCTTAAAAGTTGAATTTTCATCCTTATAATTGAATCTCACCAAAAATACCAATTTCCAATAAAATAGTTCAAATTTCAGCAAAAACATTATTTTCGTCAAAAGAGTAGAAAGTCCATGAAATTTTAACGTCCATGAAGTTTAAACATTTCATCCAAAATGTAGAACTTTAATCCCAAAAAGACTAATTTTTTCACGAATTAGTTGCATTTTCAACCCAAAAATCTGAAAAAAATTCAACAAATAATAATAAAATATCTAATAAAATACTTAGTGGATTTCCGACCAAAAAGGGAATGCTGTACGTTTTAGACAGACTTGGAAGTTTCGAACGCGTTCAGCATGCAATTCCTGCGGAATATGTGTGGTAAAGACGCTAATGGACTAACTATGTAATAAGTGTGTTTACTCTAAGTTACAACAGAAAAGTAATTAAAATAGTTTCATAAAAAAAAATTGAATTCATAAAAAAAAATATTTCCCAACAAAATAGTTCAATTCTCAGCGGTAACTGACTAGTTTAAAATCCGAACTGATGAATTTTTTATTGAAATTATGGATCTTTTAGGAAGCAAAAATTATGTCAAAAAAATTAGTGGAACTTTCAATCAAGGTGTTCAATTACCTCCCTTCACCTTTAAAACAGATTTTAAATTTATATCCGTTGTTCAATATTCGCTTGTTTGGTAGAAAACTAATTCTCCAGGTTCAAAGTTTTTCCTTTGTTAAGAAATTCGAATATATTGTTGAAAACTTCAGTTGTAAATTACACTACTTATTCAGAAGTCTAACTCTTTTTTTGAGAATTATTCTTCTCTGCTGAAGATCTATTATTTCACTTTAAAATTTGTTTAACTTGTTCAAAATATAAATATTTCTGGTAAATTATTAATTGTTTCGTTAAAAATTATACAGCTTTGTTGGCAGTTCGTTTATTTGGATCGGATTTCGACTATTTTGCTGGAACATTTAAAGATTTGGCCAAAAGTTTTACCATTTTGGTATGCCATTCTTCTTTTTGTCTTTAAAATTTCTTTCTTCCCAGGAATTTGATTTTATTGTTGAAAAATTCAACTGTTCGCTTAAAAAATTACATATTCATCAAAGATTCGTCGGAAATTTAATTTCTTCTCTAAAAAATTTGCTTTTTTTGGTAGAAAACTTATCTCCTTGGTTAAAAAATAAACTGGTTGGTTAAAAGTTGAACTACTTTATTATAAAATAATTTTTTTGCTTGATGATTCAATAAATTCATCCTTTTTTGTATATAAATAATGTATTTCGTTGGAATCTCGTTCATGAGTTAATTTTGTATTTCAGATTTCATTGCACTAATTGTAATCGTTCCAATTTTTTCACATTATTAGTCAATACAGGTTTGCAATAAATTAATAATTTAAATTGTCCATTAGCGTTTTACCGCACATATTCCATAGGAATTGCATGCAAAACTCTACATCCCTTAGAACGTCCAAGTCTGGCTATCATACAGCACAGTGGGTGCAAGCACAGGATTATATATAAAGTCTGCTCATTATCCCCCAAAGGTCTACATATTTTGAATAATGTTGTCAACCGCACTTTGATAGTTAACATGAACATTACATTATAATGGTAACATTATTTTTAAATTACATCGAACTATATACAATTCGAACCCCCAATATTAGGATTAGTTACGATCGTTCAGGGAGCAAGAGATACAGCTGCATGATTATACCAGGATGAGTACCTTATATTTATAAATATAAGTTTAAACTTGACTTAATAATTTTATTTAAAAAAACTTTTTGTTATTGAGAATTCGTATTTTTTTTGTCCTTACACTTAGCAGTGTTTTTCTCAATTTCAGATTTTTCTTAGATGAAACTAAATTATTTTGTACAAAATTCGACAAGCTCTTATTTGAGCGCAGTTTGTAAGAATTTCTAACAGATTCCTACAGGAGACTGGTGACCTCCTCAGTGTGCAACTTCACCAATCAAAATTTGTTTACAATGATGAGGCGTAAACGAGTTACGCTTACCCCAAAAGGGATTTAGCTTGATGGTATAATAATAAATAAAGAGGAACAGGGAGAGCGGTTCCACCAGGATCTAAAAGGGATGGAGGGAAGGTATCAGGGTCGATGGGATTGTCACAAGATTGCAGATTACTGCTGGTCTTTAAAAAGAAATTGTCCCCTGAAAAATTTTAAAAGAAAAGCTCATAAAAGGTTTTTCGTGGGAATATAACACATGTTTTCGACATTTTCCTTTCTATTTACTGCGATGTATGATTTTTTTTCAAAACAAAACTGACATCAATATATCTGTCATTTTGTTTCTTGTTTTCCGATTTTTGGTATGTGAAATGAAAATAAAGATTTGAAAGAAAACGAGAGCAAATCTTACTAAATCATTGATAGTTTCATGAATTGTAAGCAAAAATATATGAAAAATCAATCTTATATCTTGGGCAGCAAAACCTATGTAGACCAGTGTTATTATTGTTTCTTATTGAAAATTCGTCTTTCTCTGTTTGAGGTTTGTCTTCTTGCCCTAAGAATTAGGTTTCTAATTAGAAATTGAACCTTTTTTTTCAAAAGTTATTTTGTTTGGTTGTAAATTCGTCCTTTTTTCAAATTTGTCTTTTTGGGTTGAGTGTAACTCTTTAGTTGAGAAATCAAATGTTTAAAAAAAATCGTTATTTTAGCTTGAACATGCAACTTTTTGGTTGGGAATTATTCTTTTCTGCTTTATGATTCGATTATTTTGTTTCAAAATTCAATTACGCGGTTGAAAGTTTGAAAGTTGATTACTTTGTAACAGTTCATTTTTTGGTTGTAGTTTCATCATTTTTCCCATACATTCAGTGCGGTATCCTTTAATCCGTGACAGACTATGTATCGAAAATAATGCGATTTTCTCTATACAAACCAAATTTCTTTGCACATACATATTTATTTTTTATCTTCTTTCCAGGATGCATTTTCCGCAAAACCTCTTTTGAAAAGACATCCTGACATCGGAGGTGATTTATAGAGCCCATATTTTTCTTTTCTTTCTTTCTAACAAGGTCTTGACATGGAAACTTATTGCTTATGCTTTCAAACATAGATACTAACATGAAGAGTAAATACTTGACAAGTACGTGCAATCAGAATTCATTATGGAAAACGCGCAACATCGTACATCGTATGTCACTTTTATGTATGCATGTGCATGTTTATTTGTTTCCTATAGAAATATAGATACAATCTGTATAATGCAATGGGGCCATCTCCCATAATATGAAGGCATTCACATCGCGATTGATAATAATCAACCTCTTTTTACTCACGCTCACTTTCATACAAGAAAAAAGGATCTAAAATTATGTTTACAAATTTATTTTCGCTTTTTACTGCTGTCATCAATCATCAGTCATTTAAGTTAATTAATTAACGTTTAGATGTGAAGATCATGCAAGCGAAATTTGATTTATAGCTCAGATTTTACTACCAACCATAAAATATTATTATTATTATTATTATTATTATTATTATTATTACGTTGGACAAAATCCTTTTCGAGATACTCTTCGGGTACAAATAGGAACCTTGATGATAATCTTATTGCATATAAGAATTTTTTTAATGGAATTCAAAATTTTATAATTTTATTACGGAGGCGATGCTCCTTTTGAACATTTCACCTGAAAATCCATCAGTTTGGTTGAAAATTGATCTCTTCAACTGAAAATTTAATTGCTTCATTTTTGGTGGAAAATTGATCTTTTCTAGTTAAAAATTGAAAAATTTGGATAGAAATTCGTTATCAAATTGAAAATTCAATAATTTCGCTGAAAATTCACATATTTTGTTGGAAAATCGATATTCTGGTAGAAAATTATCCTTTCCTTCGAAAGTGAATTCTCTTTATTGTGTAAAAATTCTCCTTTACGGTCAACCATTCATGTTAAACAGTTAAATATTTATTATTTTAGTCGGTAATTCATCTAGTTAAAACTCTTATGATCGGCTAAAAATGAATTTTGGAGCCAAAAACGTTATTATTCCACTTTTTGGTTGGAAATGATTTTTTTATAGCTTGAAATTCAATCATTTTGTTGAAAAGCTGTATTTTTTGGTTGGAAATCAATTTTTTGTAAAAAATTCAATTATTCTACTTGAAGATTATTTCCTTCAGTTGAAAATTCGTCTTTTTGGCTTAAAATTCAACTGCTACAGTTAAACATTTGAAGGTAAAAGTAAAATTGTATTGTTATATGTAATTTTTTAAACTGAAACTTCAACATAAATGTTTTCTCAATTTGAAAATTAAGGCATTCAAATTTCGCTTGACGATTTATCTTGTTTCGTAAAAATTGATTAATCTGTTTGTAGAATTCAACTTTTTCAGTTGAAGATTCTTTGTTTTATTTAGAATCTCTGTGTTTGGTATGAAATCATTTTGTTTTTTTTTTTCACCAAAAATGTTACTGTTCCATTTTGGTTCGAAAAGAATTATTTTTTCAATTCGAGTTTCAACTATTTTGTTGAAATATTGTATCTTTTGGTAGAAAATTATTCTTTTTATTTGGAAATGAATCATTCTGTTTGGATATTTACCTCCATGGTTGAAAATTGATCTGCTTTTATCAAATATTCATAATTTTAGTTGAAAATTCATCTTCTTGGTTTAAAATCTAACTGTTGAACTGTTGAAATGAACTATTTTTTTGCATATATGTTTTTATCTTGTTATCGTAAATTGATTTTTTTCAGTTGTAAGTTTAATTGTTCCAGTTTTTGTAAATGAATATATTTTCTCATGGAAATGGAAATAAATGTTTACGATTTGTGAAAAATATGAATGTATTACTTTTTCGACCGGGAAAGTGGTAAAAATTGACCAGGAAAAACCGGGAAATGACTGGGAATTTGGAAACATCCGCCAAATCGCCACCTTGTATTTATTATACAGAACATATTTTTACCAGTTCATGCATTCAGTAATTTCAGCTTCTCTATTGGTCCGAAGTTATATTTTGTATAGTAATTTCAAAAAATAGCAGAAATTAAAATCACAAATAGTGTTTCCAATTATTTTTCCGGTCAAAATTCATGATTTGCATGACAATATCAAGAAAATAGCGAAGATTTTCAATAAAAATAGTACTTTTGATGATTCCAGCTCGGATTTCCGTCAATTCATTCAGTAAAAATGGTAATTTGTGGCAATTACACGAATTGTCTTTCAAATGAAATCGAAGACAAAATTTTCACTCAAAGGAGGGGGGTGTTCCAATTTATGTCATACTGGGGAGTTCAAGCTTTGATGAATTCAATTAGTCATCTGGCCCTTGCCACTTAAACCACAAATGTAATTCTCGACGTCGATCATTTAGCTCGCATTCCTCACAGCTCCTTCATTTGTGTACCTATAATCAGTATAATCAATGCAAGTATGCAAGCCTCCGCTTCAAGAACAAGCAATATAAGGTGAAGAAGTGTTTAGAAGGAATGGATCGCAGGCCGATGACTCACAAAACGAACGATCCCAGAAATATTTTGTTCTTTCTTCAGCTCAGGCGTCCTGAAAAGTAAAATTTTGCGACTAACATTGCTAAATAAGAATTCTGAAATAAACATTCCTCCCTCAATAGAGTATTTCCATTCGCGATACCAAGAATCACTCCATTCAATGCATTTCTTTATGCCATACGATATCTCTGTTCTAAAGATATCTGAAAGACTCTGAGAATTTATAAATTGGAAATTTCGCAAGAAAGTTTATTTTCAGTGTGTGTGTTGATCGAACGGAAAAATAAGTTCCGTTGGAAATGCAAAATAGCTCTTCATAAGGTCTCTGTTGAAATAAATTCGACTACCGATGCTTGGCACATAAAACACTAGAGGGTAGAAAGTGATTCAGGTTAAAATGTTTGAAATTGTATAGAGTAGGGTTAAAATTGCCAAAATTCAATTTCCTTATCACTGGGTCCAAACGGCATTAGGTATTGTCTTGTTATTACATAAACGCACTGGACGAGTGAACGTATAAATATGTGTGCTGTGAACTGTGGAGTTTCAAATGATTGGAGAAAGACGAATATGGTATACATCTACAAGGGAAGTGGTAATAAAGGAGACTGTACCTTGCTCTTTGAATTATATTCGTGATATCCCAAAATATCCTATCTTTCGGGCACCATTTTTAGTCAAGAGTTATTGCTTTCAATGTAAATACATTTTTTTGATAAAAAAAGTTTCATTTGATAATTAGCTGCTGAAGAAAAGCCGTTTATATAGGTACATATTTTTATGTTTTATTTACTAAATATACACATGATTTTTTAGGCACATTATTTCCCTTGTGGGAAACTTTTTCGGGATGGATATACAACCAAATAAGTAAAGAATTTCATCATATTTCTTTGCACGCAGTTTTTACACTTAAATTTTCTTACAAGTATTATTTATGAGAATAAAAAAAATAATCATTTTAGAGTTGCTCAGATTTTCGGCAGAGTGGACATTAGATTTTTCACTTGAACGTCAAATCTGTCGAATCTGCAACGAAATATATACATGCATACATATATTTATATTGACTTAATATGGAATTTGTGAAAACTTGAGACAAAAATGGAATTCCAGACAGAAGAGAACAAATTTTTTTTTTAATGTAGTTCAACTTTTAACCACTAAAAACCCAATAAATAGTTTAATTTTCATCAAAATATTTTGATTTCTGACCAAATCTTACAATTTTCAACAAAATGAGGAATGTTTAACAGCAAAGTTAATTTCCAACTGGATACTTGATTTTTGTAATTTCAGATTTTTCTATCCTTACTTTTAATAAAAGGGCCTAAAATGCAATTTTACCAAATTATCAACCAAACAGTTGAATTTCTAATCGGACGAGATAAATTATGTACCAAAAACATTATAGCAGAGTTTTTAATTAAAAATAATCAACTTTCAACCATAAAAGGATAATTTTTTAACCGAAAAAGATTGCTTGCTACCAGTAGATGAATTTTTATTACAAAAGGACGGATTTTCAGAATATTCTTATTTTCACCATTTTGGATGAAATGTTTTCACTGTGTCAAAAATCTTTCTCGGTAAAAAATTCCACACTCTTGTTTCAAAATTCATCTTTTTGTTGGAAATCTATCTTATTTGTAAGAAATTTGATCTTTCTTGGTTCAAAATGCAACTGTTTGGTTAAAAATTAATGTTTTTTGGTTGAAGATTCAGCAATTTTGCGAAAATTTAATTTTTTTATTTGTGTTGGATAAAGTGTTTTTTTTCTTTTTCATTGAGTGAAAGTTCTTCAATGTTCTATAATTCCATTCTTTCGTTAGGAATTAGTCTTTTTTGGTAAAAAAATCATCGTTTTGGTTTGAAATACTACTTTTTGTTTGGAAAATAATGTTTTTTGGTGAAAATTTTCCTAATTTCAAAGTTCATCTCTTTGGTTGAAAAATTAAACTATTTCGACGAAAGTTTTTTCTAATATTCAGTGTCTCGGTAGAAAAATCAAGTATCCAGTTGGAAATTCACTTTGTTGTTAAACATTCCTCATTTTTTTGGAAATTCAAGTATTTGGTCAGAAATCAAAATATTTATATGAAAGTTAAACTATTTATTTGGTTATTAGTGGTTAAAAGTTGAGCTTCTTTGTTGGAAATTCGTTTTTCTTCTCCTCCTGAAATTCCAGAAAGAATTATTATGATCTAAATTTTTTCAAAAAAAATTTATTTATCACGTTTTATTTGCTTCTCCTCATTTATCTGACTTGGGACAAGGAATTTAAGAAAACAATTATAGTTTTTATTTTAGGGCAAGGAGTTTTATTGAAGAAGTATAATTTCACTTGGAACATAGGATTTTTTACGTGGAACGGGAACTTTTTAGACTAATTAGAATTGAGATTTAAAAGAGAGGAATTTCAGAATATCGTTCCTTCAATTCAAAATTTGTCACAATTTGAATGTCCCTTCTTCCTTATTTTAAATGAATAAAGTACTTTATCCTTTTTTGGTTCATCTTGTTTGAAATTTAAACTTGTTTGTTGAAAATCAAATTTTCTTGATAAAAATGCATTATTCCGCTTCAAAATTCACATCTGGTTGAATTTAAAACTGCTTTGTTAAAAATCAATTCATCTTTTTTTGGTGAAAATTGAAGTATATTCAGTTGAGCATTGATTTTTGAATTTGAAAATTAAACTATTTCTTTGAGAATTTATGGTTTTCGTGCCAAATTTGCCTTTTTTGTAGAAAATTTATCTTTATAGTTAAAAATCCATCTTTTTGCTTAAAATGCATCAGTTTAGTTAAAAATCAATTTCTGCAACTGAAAATTCAACTGTTTCATTTTTAGTAGAAAATTCATCTTTTGTTGTTCAGAATTCGACAATTCGGTGAAGATTTGTCTTTTTGAATTGAAAATTCAACTACTTTGTTAAAACTCCACATATTTTATTGAAGAATCGATTTTTTCGTAGAAAATTATGCAATTAGTTATGCAATTGAACATTTTTCATTTTAGTCAAACATTCATCCAGGTGAAAACTCTTATGTTTGGTTTAAAATTAATGACTCAATCTAAAAATGTGACTATTCCATGTTCGTTTCAAAATTTTTTATTTTTATGGTTCAAATATAAACATTCTGTTGAAAAATTGTATTTTTAGGTCGAAAATTATTTTATGTCAAAAATTTAACTATTCTAGTTAAATGTTTATCATTTCAGTTTAAAATTCGTCTGTCTGATTTACAATTCAACTACTTATGTTAAACATTCACAATTTCGTTTGATCAATCGTTTTGTCTAAAAATGCAAGGATGCCAATATTGGCGATTTTCGAAACTGCATCAGATTTTTCAGTAAAATTTGGACACTATACTCTTCAGGCTTTAAAGATGCCGTCAAGATTAACTAAACATATACTTAATTATAAACGATACATTCACATTTTTGTCGAAAAATGTCCGCGAAATTCACAATTTTTTATATTTGCGAAGTTGACCATTTTTTGAAATCAATGAAGGAGTTTTTCAAAAATTTTTATGAGAATCGATTGATTATTGTGAATTTCAATGACAATTTTCGACGCAAATGTGAATGTATCGTTTATAATTAAATATACGTTTAAAAAAATTATTTGTTAATTTTGACGGCATCGTTATAGCCTGAAGAGTATTGTGTCCAAATTGCACTGAAAAATCTTGTGTAGTTTCGAAGATATCGCGAGTTTAGTTTTGAATAACGTATTAAAAAATTATTCGATACCGGCGCAGCGTTCTCCTCTTCCGTTTCGTGGCAGCATTCCCTCCCTTTCCAACTAGGCCGTGAGCTTTTTCTCGGTTCTGCTCCAAAATTCAAAATGGCGGACACTTCCCCAAAATTTCATGTTGTATTCCACGAAAATAAGTACAAAGGAGTTTTTTCGGTCGCTGATTTCAAAAATGATATTGAAAATTCAAAATTGAAAATATTGGACTAAAAATGGCGTACATTTTAAGCTCAGAAGAACCATTCTCGAAGTCTCTCGCGGGGATTGATAAATAGTAATAGAAACAGCTGTTATACCGAGAAACTTCGTCCCTAAAGTCGTGACTACATTTTCAAGATTCAGGTCTTCGAAGGATTTCACATATTCAAAAATTATGAGACGTTTTCATTTCACGACCCGCGTCTTGAATCCTGTCAATAACGGAGTAAAAAATGTATTGCCTTATTTCCCAGTTTATTAACTTTTTACGCCAAAAACCCGAAGTTTTTATTCTGAAGTCACTTTTCTTTTACAATGTTTTTGTTACATTTATTACTGTTACATGTATTTATTGTTTATATATTTATAGTTTTTTTATATTATTTATTTATCCTTTATATTTTTTGATGAGAAAATTGAATAATTCAACTGATAAATACTCTAATTTTATACAATGGTAATATTCAATTTGAACACCCTATGTATTGTTTCCAGCACATTTCGAACGTTCCCAAGGGTATATTCTAACGTCACTGAATAAATTCTTCTCATTTTGAATGAGGATCTTCTCGGCATGGTATGTGGTGCGTAGAGAATCATGAATTGGTGGGCTATAGCGCGGGCGAACACTCCCACGCGATTGTAGGAGAAGCGCATTTATTTCTACGGGGGCAGCTCAGGGCAGCTTTTGTTGAAGAAATCAAAAAGTTGATACTTTTTGGCGATCAAAACGGAAAATCCCGGCGCGCGCACTCGCAGGCAAAAAAAGAATTCACTACGTATATTCCTGAATTATATGGAAAAAAAATTTTGGACGTGCACATTTCACTCCCAATATCATTAACATGCTTGTTCGAACTACAAATCCGGAAGCAAGCAACGATTCAACGTACCTTCAGAAATATCCTCTATGTCACCTTATCTGTTTCTGGCCCAAACTCACAGAATAACAGCATTTTTCGTCGAATGCTCGAAACTCGAGAAAGAATCTGATGAGCGCGCATTCGGCGAAGAGTCAAGTTTAAATGCTAGCCACAAGGACAGTTTTGAATATAGTGACTTGCCCTTTTACAAAATAATGCTCCAACACCCCCTTAAGAAGTATAAA
>WSXT02224663.1:0-16669 GCA_011762715.2 Neuroterus valhalla | reverse complement strand
GACTCTTATGTAACTTATTGTAAAGGGAACGGAGGCCCTCAAACCCGTAAAAGGGAAGAGAATAAATTACATACATACATACATACATACACAAGAGTTCACGGGGATCAAACACATTCCACAGATACTATAAAATTCGACAGTGTTCACGAGCCTCGTGAATAGTTCAAGAGAATTTTAGAGATTTCTAGAGAATCCCAAAAGAATAAAAAATAATTCCACAGATTTTTCCAAGACTTCTGATATTCAATAGATTTCTGAAGAATTCAACAGTGATCACGAGCCTCCTACAGGATTCGGAAGAATTTCACAGATTTCTAGAGAATTCCACGAGAATTCCTAATAATGCTACCGATTTTTGAAAAACTTCCAGACTTTGAGTAACTTCTACAGAATTCAGCAGTGTTCAAGAGCCTTCTACAGAATTTGAGAGAATTCTTCAGATTTCTAGAGGGTTGTACAAGAATTCAAGATAATTTTACAGAATATGAATGTCTCAACCCCTTTTTTACTTTTACAGAATCAAATGTTTTGGGAAAAGATATTTGCTCCAATTTTCGTGTATCGCTAAAGTGTGAGACTGCACCAGTCACTCACAACCTACTGCAAATGTAAACGAATTAGAAATTATTCGAACTGAACTTGCTTACGCACACACGCTTGGATATCGAACGCGTGCTTCTGATTGGATGATCTTTATTGTCAATAACTTGATAATTATTAACTTAGCAGAAAAAATTTGTTATTATTTTTGACTCCATTTTTTTTCTAGAATCCAAAAGTATGAAAATATATTTTGAATACCGGGACACCCTGTATATATATGTTAAAATTCTTACAAAATGTCTATCGAGGAACTGATAAGGTCCTACTATAAATGGGATCAAAATGAGTGTGGAAGACTTGGCTAGATCGGTCTTGACTTTCTAAAGTTTCCTGAACCAAATTCTTCTCCGTATCAGTTCGTTCGAAAATTTTCCATTCCTAAGTTTTAGATTTACTTATTTTACTAATATATCTTTGCTGCTCGATATTTTTTGGACTGATGGAGCTGGCAAGTCCGGTACAGATGGTGATGAACTTGCTGATGAGGCTTTTGTAACCAGCGACTGTAGATATTGGACAAAAGGTTCAGTCTTTTCTCGTGCATCCTGTTGTAGTTCTTCTGGAATAGAGTTGATGGGTCCAATCGCACTCTGAAGTAATGCTTTCAAACGAGTCGGTTCCGAAACTGATTCTGCTGCGTGAACTGCTTGCTCTTCGGATGCCTCAATAACGACACTAGTTGAGGTTAGAAACCAAGCGTTGTTTCAAGCAATGATTTATAGAATAAAATGAGAGAACAATTTTTCATAATTCTTCATACTATTCACCTACTGGCTGCTGAGCTCTTTCAATCACTCTGATTTCACTTTCCTCGAATAAGTGGACTTCTCTTAAATGTCTTCTCAGGTTGAAATTCTTGGCGAAAGTAACAGAACATAAATAGCATTTCTTCAACGCATGCATGAAAACCACGGGTTTTCGAGCATGTGAAGCGAGCCAGAAGTTGCTGTTTCCAGAGCAGGGAAAAAAACTCCAGCTGGAGGAAAAAAAACTCGAAACCCCGTGTATTCATGCATTTTTTTAAGAAAATATCGTATGCACCTATGGATAGACGCGTTTTTTGTCTCGCGCGATGTTTACCGAACTCGACAAAAAACACATCTGTCTATCCCTAGGTGCATAATATACTATTTCTTTTCTCCTTCGTCGTGTTGTTTTCAATGTTTACACTCCATTTCTAAAGACAGATTGTGGCTTGCGCAGACCATGCGAGCAGACAAAGAATACTGGAGCAGGCGTAAAATGATGCGGTTGCCATGGCAGTGAGATTACTGACAAGAGGGTAAAGGGGTCGGGGGAGCATGGAATTTGGCTAGAGTGCTATAAAGACGAGTATGTACATCCGCCATTTTGGGTCCATGGGGAAGAGAGGGAGTATGTAGGCAATGTATGCATTAAACGTGAGTACTGAAGCTCAATTGTTGAGGGTCCGGATGCAATAAGGGAGCGAGCGCTCGAAAACGCTGAAAAGTATTTCCAAGCGTCTCGTGATATCGAAATTTCTAAACTCAAAAAATTAAATTGAAAAATATATGCGCTTGCAGATAATGCCAAGATGGACCTTTTTTCATATAAAGTTTTTGAATCCCATTCATATTTTTGACAATAAAAATGAAAGTGGTAAAAAATGTTGCCACATTCAATCATTTATTGAAACATAAATCGTCTCGACTCAGACAAATATTATTGAAACTCTTTGAAATTCGGTATAGGGTGAGTGTACCGGTCTCCGGACACGTACAAGTGGTCGGACAATCCTATGTATTTCGTCGTAGAAGTAGTTCAGAAAACCATAATCATTAAAAGTAAGTAGATGTTCGAAATTCGAATATTTTCTTATATCCCGAAAGGCAAAAAAACCAGGTGTACTATCTTTTATTCCACTGTATTGAACATTTTTCAAAAGCCGGTTACCATTGATCGCCATTTTGGGGTCGTGCGCTATGTTTCCTGTCAGAAAACAGCGTGCTCTTGTATCATCATTTGAGATGTATTTGAATTTGGATATAACTTGATTGGTTGCATTTATCAAATGTGGGAGCCTTAGGAATTTCGAAATTCTTTGCAATTCCAATTTGTACACCGTATATGCAAGGATTTTCAGTCTGTTTGAACTTGGGTGCAGAATTGTTTTAACTCGCTAGATTTCGGACAGGCTGTCCGACCTCTGGTGAAAACATCATCCAAACAGTATTTGTGAAGACGGACAGTCCACATCTAACCTCTCTAACCTCAGATACATGTTATTGTAGTCAAAGTTTTTTTTTGTAGTGAGTGTTCACGACCTATTTCTTGTACGAGTTTTCAATTTGCACAAGCATAATGTTCAAAGTTTTCACGTCAATGAATTTGGTAAGAAATGAATAATCATACATACACACTTTATTGATCAATTCGAGCCTAATTTCACCTTATTAATCCTTTTTACATTTTTGATTTTAATTTCTTATTCGCCAACACGTAGCGTTGAACTTCCGAGAAACTGATTTTGCAGTCGAAAACATTTTATTACGATCCAAACATACGCACGGAACAAAACCAACCTAAAAAATGGAGTTCCTAATAGAGAATACGGAATTGGAAAATAATCCGTAAAAATGATTCCATTTGATGTAAAAAGCATTTTGAAATAATTATTGTTGCTTCAGGTATTTTAAAATGTTGTATGAACAGCAAAATTCTTTTTAAATAAAACATTTCGCATCTTGGAAATTCTGTCCGACTATTAGATACATGCTGTCCGACTCCTGAAAATCTTGTCCGACCACTGGTGTTTTCTCATGTTTTTCCAAAAAAACCTTTTATTTCTCATTAAAATCACATTAACTTCCAAATCAAGGGCAAAAATAACTTTAACAATACAAATAAAGTCAAAAAATGCGATCCTTCGCTAGAAAAAATAAACAAATAAATGTCTAACATAATTCAAATATGAGAATAACGCTATTTGTCCGACCACTGGTACATTCACCGTACACGTGCATTACACTCTAGTAATGCCTACAAATGTGGAGAAACAAGTCAAAAATGTCAATTTTTTTATGATAATTAATTGCAAATGGAGATCTGACGGTAAGCACGTTGTCTTAGCTTCGACGAAGTAAAGTATCGAGTGAACTTCAAGTTGAAACAACTTCCAGTGAGAGATTTGTTTCTTAATATCGAAGGAAGATTTCTGGATATTTTTAGGTCAATTCATTGAAAATTGATTGAAGTATCCATTTTGTAAGAAAGCAGGCGACGCACAGTGGTCTGGAGCTCCCGAAGAGTTGGCCATAAATCGAATTCGCAACGGAATAGCGCAAAACTCGGTATACTATGGTTTTTGGTGTCAAGGAATTCAAATATGTAATCAACATTTCAAACAACAAAATGACCGATCCAAAATGGATGACAGATTCTCGAAAAAGTGTCATGACGCTCGCGAAAACTTGCGGTTGGGGGTTTTCGAGGTCAAGAAATTCAAATATGTGATCAAAATTTCAAAAAACAAAATGGCCGATCCAAAATGGTCGCCTGATTTTCGAAAAAGTGTCATGACGCTCGCGAAAACTTGCAGTCGGGGGTTTTCGAGGTCAAGAAATTCATATATGTGATCAAGAATTTTTTTTTTAATGGCGGGTACAAAAAGGGCAACCGATTTTCACAAAAGTGCGATGACGCTAGCAAAAACTTGTAGTCAGGGGTTTTCGAGGTCAAGAAATTCAAATATGCCGCACAAATGAATAAATCACGACGAAAATAGTAGAAAGTAGCACCTGATTTTTGAGTTTTTTTAATAAATATATCTTTACTGAAATACTGAATTTTAGAACTACGCCGAGTCTCGCGGAAATGTAATTTTTTACTCAGTTTTCAGAAGACTTTTTATGAAATTGTAGCTTTTTTCAAAATTGACCCACAAGTCATTTTACACGTATGTTTGGGATAATTACCACCAACATATTGAGACAAAATTTTCATACATACCTCCAGGAACACACTCCATAAGTATACAACATATATGGGCACTTTATTACTTAATGAAATTCACTATCCGCGAAGCGTGTATTATAACGCAGCAACACGTCTCTCGAGTTAGGACTTGAGTGCTGCAAGTTGACACATGCTCAGGAGGTTACGTAGTTACGAAACCGGCTTTACCTTCTGGTAATTAATGAAGAAGAACCTTCTTCACCGATAACTTCTTTTTAAATGTTGCGAAGAAAAATTTTTTTTTTAGTTTTGACCAGCTTTTAGCACGTTCCAGACCACTGTTCGATGCCGTGTACGATTGCGTCGTTAGTACTCTCGCCTGTGTACTCTCTTATAAGGGACTTGTCTTTCCAAAACTTAAACATTGAAAGAGGCTGCCTTTTCCCTTATCTAATAGAAAATCGACTGCTTTATATTTTAGCATATTTTTCCCTCAATAACAAAACACATTGTTACACTTGTTAATCACAATTTCTGATCATTTATCATTCATTCATAGAAATTTTATTACAGGAACATTGAAATTAGTTACTCTCTTTATTACTCCTAAACCTTTTTATACTGTATGAAAGTAATTTTTAATCAAAGTCATTTTTATGTAGAACAATGATTTGTTTGAAAAATGCTACCAAATTGTGTTTTTTTTATTTGCAAACTTTTTTATAGCATTATTCGAAGAAAATATAGTTGCCGATAATAATGAATTTATCGAACAATTATTTTTCCAACTCAGATGAATTCACTCCAGGTCAAGAGTTAAAACAAAGTTACAAATTTCAAAGAAAACCACGACTTTCGACCACTATTTTAAGAGAAAATTGATTTAAAGAGTAATCAATTGTTTATAAAAATGTTTGGTCATCTCATTATCAGTAAAAAGTAATATTCTATATATTGCACACAATTCCTACTCATACAAACAGCAAAACAATAGAAGATAGAGTCAAAAGCACGCAAACCCCTATTTTTCACTTGTAGAAATTTTTTTTAAATATAATAAAATAGGTTTGTGATGATGAATCTCTGAAACTAGTTTTTTATTTACACCTTGTAACTAATTGTAAAGGGGAATCGTGAAGGACATGTCGATTTCCGCGTTATCATTGATTTTGTCTAGAATTTGCAAAATCATTTTTCTTCTCTAGGAATACCTATTTTGAGCTTGATGGGATTTGTGAAGCTTTCGAATATCAAATCTCGGTATATTTTCGGTATATTTACGCGCGGGGTCCTTTACCGAACTTCAAAATAAATGTGTAACCAAAATTTTCGATTTTATTGAATTTAAAATTTTAATATGCCAACAATCGTTCTGAGTGGAATATTTTCAATATGATGAGGATATCATTAATCTATTACCTTATTTCTGCAATCTTTTGTCACATTTCTCTTTTACTTGCTCTCGTCGAGAAGCCTCTTACGGCCTGCTTGAAGTTCTGACATAATTCCGAAACCTAAAAGTAACTAAAAATTTCAGAACAAAGGCATGAGACGGTTTGTTTATATTCTTTATTACTAAAATGGAGGGAACAGAATAAAGGATGAAACAATTTGCAAAGCACAAATTTTTCTATTTTTATTTATTTAGTAATTTACTGGAAACAACGAAATATTCTGAAATATAAAGCAGTTGATTTTCTATTAGAAAATCGACTTTTCTAAAAAAAAAAACAAGAAAAGCATTTTTTGTTCAATTTTTGAAGAGACAAGTCCTTTGTAGGAGAGTGTACAGGCGAGAGTACTTACGTTGAGAAGCCGTAGCATTTGTTAAAGAAACCATTGTTCTAAATAAAAATGACTTTGTTCAACAGTGACTTTCATACAGTATAAAAAGGTTTAGAAGTATTAAAGAGAGTATGTAATTTTAATGTTCCTGTGTTGAAAATTCTATAAAATGTATGATAAATGATCAGAAATTATGATAAACAAGTGTAACAATGAGTTTTGTTATTGAGGAATAAATATGCTAAAACATAAAGCAGTCGATTTCCTATTAGATAAGGGAAAAGGCAGCCTTTTTTAATGTTCAATTTCTAAAGAGATAAGTCCTTTATAGGAGAGTATACAGGCGAGAGCACTGACGACGCAATCGTACACGGCGTCGCCTGTTTTCTTACAAAACGGATATTTCCGTCAATTTTCAATAAATTGACCTAAAAATTTCCAGTAGTCACTGATAGATAGTTCACTCGATACTTTCCTTCGTCGAAGCTAAGGAAACGTGCTTACCGTCAGGTGTCCATTTGCAATTAATTATTATTAAACGATTGGCATTTTCTTATTGTTTCTCCACATTGTATACATCGCTTAGGTATGATACATGTGTACACTAAATTTCAAAGAGTTTCAATAATATTTGTCTGAGTCAAGACGATTTATGTTTCAAAAAATAATTGAATGTGGCAACATTATTTTTTATCACTTCTTTATTTTTATTATCAAAAATATGAATGGGATTCAAAAACTTTGATGAAAAAAAGTTCCGTCTTGTCATTATTTACAAGCGCATATTTTTTTCAATTTAATTTTTTGAGTTTAGAAATTCCAATATCACAAGACGTTTGGACAATACTTTTTATCGTTCTTGAGCGCTCGTCCCCTTATTGCGACCGGGCCCTTAATTGGGATAAAATTAGCTTTTGATATTGAGAATAATAGTTTGAATTTGTTTACAGGCGTGCAAGGATTCGAAAAGCCGAGTTCATGACAATTAAGCTTCAATTCTCGCGTTCAATGCACAAGTTGTATACATACTCCATCCGCTCCATGGACCCAAAATAGCGGCTTCACATAGCCACTTATTTAGAGCTCTAGTTCGGCTGTTCAGAATTTTGGATACGTTCGTGTATGGTTCGTGTATATTGTTTATGTTCGTGAATCTTTGATGTGTGTTCGTAGCATGATCTGAGAATGCATGGTCGTGTCATCAGGGCTCCCATTTTTGTCCTATGTTGCGTTCTTTTCATTTCTCTAAGTCGCGTCCATCTTGGTCAGCGTAGCAAGGCGAGCTTTCTAGACTCAAACAAATCTCGAATAAAAAGTTCCGGGACAATTATATAATAAGAAACCGGTTAATACATTCGTTGATTGTTTGAGAGACACAATTTGTTATTTGCCAGTAGCTGTGAATTTAAAAAGTTTGAATCTGTCATCACAAAGGAGAAATACATCAACGTTCCAATGGTTAAATTAGGTGTATTTCTAGGATAATTTTATCTTATAATTTTTGGTGTGTTTACTGTTCTAATCACAGATTTAAATTTACAATCTTGAATTTTTAATGAACTGGTGAATTACGTGCCTTAAATAACGGAGAAGAATATCTGCATAATTCACAGAGAAAGAAGTCCTTCCTATGAACAATTTATTGCATGTTAGAAATAGTGAACCCGCACTTTCAAAAGTATGATTGCTTCAAAATAGAAAGTTTCTCCATTTTGTTAAATAGTTTAGATTGTTTGAAAAATCGATTCAAGTTTCCAATCTTTATAAATCAAAGCTCAATTTCGATTCCTGAAAATTTAGGTAAGGCAGTTTTGATGTATGAAAAAAGAGCTCCCTAAAACGCTCTCTTGTTTTCAAAATAACATTAGAACCTCGGCGTACAAAATATATCTGAATTTGAACATGATCCGAATATTTCGATTTTTAGGTAGTATTACTCCATTTAAGATGCCTCAAAAGTGGGGGTCAGGTGATCATGCGAAAAAGGATTTCATAGCCTATTGAGGGCCGTCTATAAACTACCTTACCAATTTTGGGCCATGTTTGATTCTTAAGTTATTTTAATTCACTCGTTAATTGATCTTTATCCCCCCCCCCCCCCCTCTCACCCTCCTTCCAAGATCAACGTAGCCTGAGGTAAATTTTTAACCAAAAAAGATGAATTTTCTACAAAATGAAGTACCTTTTAACAGTTGAATTTTCAACAAAAAAGTGGACTTTCAACCGTAAAAAATGAATTCTTTCTTTAAGGAAGATAACTTATTTATTAACCAAGAAAAATGAATTTAAACCCTAGAAGGACAAATTTTCCATTATTGAAGACATACTTTCAATAAAGAGACACGAATTTTCAATAAAACAGTTGATTTATCATCTGGAAAAGATACATTCTCAACCAAGCAGTTTCATTCTTAACTTAAGAGATACATTCTCAACCGATAATAAGGCTTTCTACCAAGAATATAAATAGAGCTTCAATGTAACAAGGCAAATTTCGAACAAAATATTTAAATCTTCAACCAAAACAGGTAAATCTACAACTAAACAGATGCATTTTCAACTAAAAATAGGCAATGCCCAACCAAACAGATGAAGTTTCAACTGAAAGAATAGATCGTTCACAACGAAAAAAATGAATTGTAAACAACAGAGTTCAAGATGTAAGAAAAAAGTAGAATTTACAACTGAGAAGAGGATTTTTCAACTACCAAGAAAAATTTGATGCAAAAAAGACAAATTTTCAACAAAATACATGAATGCTTAGGCACAAATTTTTACAATAATTGGAATATAAGAATTTTTTACAAGGAATGTATAGTATTTATAATATTCTCGAATTTCAAACAATCGTTCTCTTCTGCCTTTCCTCGAGAGGTTTAGCTTACATTTGTCTTACTTAAAATAATCCCAGCACTTCGGATTGAGATTCGAACTCTCTGACATATCTGAAGAGGCCAAGGACCGGCTTTCCTCTATTCCCTCCTACCATTTATCAACCTGTTCCACCCATTAATTGTCAATTAGTTCCCTCGCTTTGTCACATATCCATATGTGTTCCAGATCCTCATCTTGTTCTCCTATAAAATCTACAGTCTACGTTTTCCTACCCTTTATATCCTGCTCTTCCGGCGTTTCCACAACGCAGCCTTGCTTATTGAATTTTGTGCTGAAGATACAGATCCCTTGTCCCCCAGTAACCTTCTCCTCCTTGGATTTCCCACCTCTTATGTATACTACTAAAAGAGGAATCTTCAATTCTAACCTCATCCTTCTTAATTTTTTTTTCTTGTTTTATCCCTTCAGTACTGCTTCTTGCTTTTTCAATAAACTTATCTTCCCTCCCGCTTTTCCGTATCCAATCCAAAAGTTCAAGCTCTCCTGATTCCGGCAAAACCCTTCTTAAGCTTTTACCCCACATCAAAGGGTTGTTGTTTTTGAATGACCTAAGCTCTTCCCTAAGTCAGATCCGTAGAAGTCTATGCTCTTCTATCTTCCGGACTTCCATGACATACCTGCCAACTCTATTCCTAATTTCTATATTTAAGTCATTTCTAGTTGCTTCAGGTCTCCAAATGTATCCCACTGTCTTCCTATCGATCCTTAATACCGTCTTAACAGAACAAGCTTGGACTTCCTCCATTTTTTCTTTATTTATCTATCCCAAGATCTCAACTCCATACAACACGCCTGATTTCGCAAGTATATCCATAAGATAGAGTTTTCTGCGTAAACCCTCTATTTTTGCCCTGGTCATCACACCCCAAGCTGCACTGCTTGCGTTCTGTATTTTCCCAATCATACTATAAATGTGTTTGTTGTTGTTTCCTACTGATGAGAACCAGAAACCTAGGTATTTCTAGCTATCTACTACCTAAATTTTCTTCCCATGTAATGCTCCAGTTATATTCTTTCTCTTTCCTAACCCTATTTCTGGAGCCCATATTTTTTGTTTTCCCCACATTTATTTCTGAATTTTTCCTGCTAACATACCCTTTCAACTGTCTCAGCATTCCTTTTAGGTTCTCTGAGAAGTTTGCTATCACTATAAGACCATCTGCGAATTCACAGTAAAAACAAAGTGTGAATGGGACACGCGTTTTAGGGTACCAGCAACCTACAACGGAAAATACCCTAGATGGTGTTTATGCTACCTAGTTGGGGGTTCTGAGTCCCCGACAATTGGGGTACGGAATTTTTGACAGCTTTGCCGATCATACGCCATAGTCTGTATAGACCAGGGGTGGCGAACTTGATAGGAGCTAAGATCTACTTTTTACTGACGAAATGCTGTGGGATCTACCAGTTACATACTCCTTGATCCTGTATGTGTATGGTTATATTTTAACTTACCTAATGTTTGCGTTACCAGGATCGACTCGAGTAATAGACGCGTTCGACCGGTTGGCCATCCCTGGTATAGACATTGCAATGTGCGTTATTTGCATCCTGTAATATTAAACCACAACCCTATACATGCAGGTAGCCTGCATGCACGCATGCATGCAAAGCAGACTATCATTTCACGTGGTATATGTAAGGACCACCGATTAGTATTAAATCCTGGATAGTAGATGATGTCACACACTCGTGTCGAGTTTAGGTAATAAATACATGTATCTTGTTCTCTTGAGTCAGCTTACTGTATTTAAATGCCAAGTCGTGACAACGTGCATTTTATCTTTACTTGGCGCCTTGGTTTCGAAACCGAGATATCCGCTTGCATATTTCCACCGAATAAAGGGCCCTTGTTTCACGTAATGCAATCACCACACCATCTATATCTAATGATCATTGCCTATATTGGAAACATGATCTATCAGTAGTACCCCAGATAGGGGGTTCATCGAATCCTTGGGCAGGGTTCGGGGAACGTCGTTCAGATTCTACCTGCAAAAAAGTTTACCCTCAGGTTTTTACTTTGTTCAAGGGCACAATTTTTGTTTCTGCTCTGACTAATCCCCCAATGTTTCCTCTCTTCCAAATTTAATCCATATCGCCGATAAAAATATCAAACAGAGTAGTCTCTTGAAAAATCACCAAGTCGTATTTAGTCCAAAACTTTCATGTCTTCCAAATATTTCTTGAACCTGCTATGTTACACAAAACTGCATTTATGTAAGCTGACTCCACGAAATCGAAAGATATCTATTTTTTCTCCTTGTTCCGAATGTTTATTATTACCTATAGTCTTATCCTCTTAGCCTGTGTTGATTGTCCACTAATGGCTCCAACACCTCTCACCAAAACCCAATTTTCTCTATTTTTTCCTTCTCTAATTTTGTTTTCTATTTCTCCCTTGTTCAGCCAATCTGGCTACTCTTTTCTAGGTTCGAATTGGACCGGTATGCTAGAACTATCTGTGTGAGTAATCACCTCCCCCACTCCTCTGTTTCTTCTATCTAACCCTTTCTCGTTGTATTCATCTTGTTGCATGAATGAATGTTCCCCACTATTTGTTTTTCAAGCCATCCAAGTCTAAGCTTCAATTCGGTTATCTTATTTTTCAGTATCGCATTCTCCTGTCGACACGCCAACTCTCCCTCCCTTGATTTGGTGAGAGCTATCAATGCGGCCGCACTTTGACCTTCATGTCTGCACTTTTAGCGTTTCGGTCCAAAGAATTTCTCCTGTCACTTTTTTCTGTTACAACTTTTTTATTTGGTGGATTCTCTTCGTATTCGAGTCCTGTTTATCGTAGTTTAAATTTGGTGACTCTCCCCGAGCACATCTCTTAGTTGTTGACGCGTCCCAGCTTTTAGCAACGCGAACCACTAGATAACAGTTCCCGTTTTCGAAAGAACATATATCCACCTAAAAAAAAACTTTTTTGGCCTATAACAAACAGTGTTTTTGACCGATTTCTCTCGTCCAAAGTCACATCGCGTCCTAATCAGACCGCGCCCTATGGTCTGCTATGGTCTTCTCCCCACGTCCTTATTACCAACCATAGTTATTGGCGCGACTCTCCTCCCGTTCGCTTGATAATGCTGTTTATGAACAACCTCTCAAGTGAGAAATAAAGTTGTTTAGATGTTTCTCCCACATCCACACCTTAATTTTTGCTTTTTGCGCCCTACAAACCCTCCGCTCTTATCGCACATTGCTCTTATTTCCTTACACTTTCCCTCATTCTCGTTCCCCCTCATTTCCCTTATTCTAATTTTTCATCATGCCCTTACGTCTTCTTATTTCCTCTTCTCACCCCTCGATTTCACTCCCTTAACACCCCTCATTCCCTCATTTTTCCTCTTTCAAACGACCGACGAAAACAATGAAGGTTTCTGCTATGGGCTATGAAACCATAGAGAATTATAATACAAGGACATTTGAGTGCAAACTAGAATATATATTCCGGTATAAATCCTTACCAGACAATTGCTCACAGGAAGAGAAATCACAGCAAACTACACCTAAGTCATGAGCATCATCAACAGTGGCGAAAAGTGTCAATTCTCGATCACTTGTGATGCAAGAATCAATTATTTCATTGGTGGAGAAAAGTTTCATAACCCCAAATGTACAAGAAGTGAGTAACCAGGAAGAATCTGGTGTAAAACTCACCCCCTGGATTGCACCCTCGTGCTTCTGAAAGCAGCTGGAAAAACATAAAATTAAATCAGATTTATGATTGATCAATTAAAATTGATCGATGAATTTCCCTTATTACCTTATTAGGGTTCGACGAACTAGGTCCCACACACAAATTTGGCCATTGTCACCTGCAGCAACCAGTATCGAAGAATCTGGTGAAAATCTGCAAACTCTTACTGCTTCACCTCCCACTTGCACCATTGTATGGATTTTTGATCCAGTCTGTATAGGAATGTTTCTTATTCTAATCAAATAACAGTATAAATAATACACTATTTGAAGCCGTTCAAAAATTACGACACACTGCCAGGGGGTAACACTAGAGAGCCTCAAGGTAGAGAGTTGCGAACTTGCTCTGCGCTGATTGGTCAAGGTGAATCGCGGACATCTTCCACTCATACTAGAGAGCCCGATTTGCCTCAAGCAGAAAAGTGAGAGAGACCAAGCGCAGCGCCGATTGGTCGAGGTGAATCGCTGACCAAGTTCGCAACTCTCTACCTTGAGGCTCTCTAGGTAACACATATTGTGACGCTTTGTGACGTAGGAGGGGGGAGAGGCGTAACGTTACTGGGTAACGCAGAATGTAACATCGAAAATGGAAAATATGAATGTGAATAACAATTTTTTTGGATGTTTGACAATACTTTTACACTTTTATTTAAAAAAAATCTTTCTCTAATATCCTTCACATCCTCGTTCAACAAAATTCATGTATACCTGATGAGGTTTGGTGTCGCTGGACAAAGGCTAGTACAATAATCTATGTATTCAGCCCCGGCAGGAGCAGTGGGTTGAGTAGGTAGCTATACCCACTCGAAAAATCCCGAGTAGGAAAATTACCGCCTCGAAATAATCGAACACCATATATCGCGTCAAGTTTGTCGATTTATCCATTTCAAATTCTACCCGGGAAAAAAAGTTGCGAAAATGAGTTTTTTTAGAAAAATGACACGATTTCTATGTTTTTTTATGTATATGAATAAAGATCTCAACAAAGACAATTGTGTTAATTTGATTTATTAGTATGAACAACTATGAAAATCATCTCACCGAAATTTTTCTTGATCCACATACGCTCTGCCCCCCCCCCCCCCTTTTGTCTTGGCTCATCACTAATTGACTACCCACTTGGGCCGAACATGTACTGCCGGGCCTGTATATGTATTTGGTTGTGAATCATTATTTTTTGGTGGAAAATTAGTCTTTTCCATTGAAAATTGAACTACTCATTCGGAAGGTGAACTTATTTAATGAAGATTCTTCTTTATTCATCTTTTGGACGGGGCCCGTCCAAAAGACTGTCATTACATATCATCGCAGTTTTCTCTCTTTATCTCAATTTTTAAAACAATGATTTCAATAAACTTGTTTTCAATACAACTGGTTTTTGTTGAATTTCAATCCCTCTTGTTCGAAAATTTGACCATTTAGATAAAAATGTATCATTGTAGGTTGAAAATTGAATTATTTGATTGAGAAATCATCTTTCTTGGTGAAAATCTCTAGAATCTTCCTTATTTTCAATGATCCGCCTATTTCTTTTGTTTTGAGAACCCCTTTTTCAACACCACCGTTCCTTCACCCAGGTCCGTACGTTTAGACCCGACCTCGGTAAAAGTATGCATAAACCTCTGGTCGTTTAGGACGTGCATGTAGTCAAAGCTAACCGCACGGACTGTCCGTACATCAAACGCGGACATGCATTTAGAGCTAAGAATACTGACAGTCCGAACATTTATAATCGACCTATAAGGCAGTATCTACGTCCGGTACAGATAGTCTGGAAATTAACCTCGGCCTTGAATATGATGTCCTCATATGTTTTGTGTTTCATTCTAGGAGTCTATCAAATGGAATTTGAAGAAAAGAAATTTCCTCTAACAAAATAAGAAGAAAATGTGAATGAAACATTCGTTTCAGGGTACCATTTACCTGCAACGGAAGTTTCCCTTGGTAGTGTACATGTTACCAAGTTAAGGAGAGTGCGATTGGCCGACCACTTGGGGTATGGAGTTTCATTTTGACAACTGTCGCGTATGTTTTTGATATAAAAAAATATTTATTTCAGTCCATATATATTGACAAATATTTGACAAATACTACATTCAACCATAACATCCGCATCCGCTGATATGGATTCAAGCGGGCATCAACAAACTCGCCTCCTCACAACTATGTCGATCAAACGCCACCGTCTGCAGACATTGCAAGGTGCGTTATTTTTACCTTGTAATATTAGGCCATAACTCTACACATGCAGGGTGCCTGCATGCATGCAAAGCAGACGATCTTTCCATGTGGTACATGTTTTGGACACTGATTTGTATTATACCCTGTATTGAAGATAGCCATGTATTTTTAGTTTAAAACGCGTTTACTTTTTGATGCCTAATAATGCACACTGTCTCGAATTGGCATGTAATTTTAGTCAGCTGATCCAAGAATATACACCAATTTACGGTTCAACTTGACCGGTATTCATGACGGCATTAACTATTCAGGGTATGATACCGATCCGTGTCTGAGGACCCTCTATTAAGTGGGAATAAACGTGCCGCCATATTGGTTCCAAAACCTATAATATAGCCACTTGCATATATCCACCTGATGAAGGGCGCTTAATTTACATAATGCAATTAACGCACCATCTATACTTGAAAGACCATGGTGTGAGTTCGGAATAGCATCTGTCAAAAATACCCCACATAGTTGGCTTATCGTACCCAAAGTGCTAAGGTAAAGTAAACACCGTTTAGATTCTACCTACAAAAAAATTTACTCCCAAGTTTTTACTATTGATTCAGGAGGGGTTGTTCGTATTTGTGACGTCACCCCAGGAGGTTCAAGCTGTGTGTGATGTTCTGTGACAACGGATGGGAGGGATGAGAAAGGTTTTCATTATAGTTACGTACTTTTTGAACGGTACCTTATAAAAAATTATTATAATCAAAATTCACCCTTAGATTCCATAATTGAGTAGTACCATCGATGCTCGATGAAGCTAACATTGTGGATTGTGGACTGACTTTGACACAAGTGACCCCATATTTGTGTCCCGAAAGGGGTGAAAATGAGGCCTCGACGTAGCCTTCGCCACTTTTCCAACCCCATATTCTCACTTGTTTATCTCTGTAGAAGTCGAATATTAAACAATCGGAAATTCGGAGAAACAATTTCGACATCATTCCACTTACCCAGATGCAGTCACTAAAATATAATCACTGGCGAAGTCAATGCTGTTTACATCACTGGTGTGAATTGTAAGAGTTTGTAAAGCTTGCACATCTCCTACTAGTGCGCCCATATCTAAGACTCATAGCATACCTGGAAAAAACGTACAAAAATGGCAGATATAGATTTCAAATTATGTTAATATAAATTATTTCAATCTAATTATTCCTTATAAAATCCTTTGAACAAAAAAGCAGACTTGCTCAAACCTAAGTGATATTTTGAAGCAATTTTTATTCCGTCCGTTGGAACAAATTCTTATCTTTGTAAATGTGTTTCGAATACAAAAATAGATGTTTATTTATTCCACATATACTAGCAAACAAACAAGCGCGTTATTCAGGCGAACATTAATTTTTTGGCCTTGGGCGATTTTGAAATTGAAATATGAAAAAATCTGCCCAAACAACTAATGTTGTTAATCTATAATCAAGGATTCCTAGTGAGAATTTCCAACATAAATAGATTGGATAAGTGTGCCAAGATTCATCTGAAACGCGGACGAATAGCAGGTATAGATAAGGACCCTGAGCTTGTTGAC
>WSXT02224652.1:0-16673 GCA_011762715.2 Neuroterus valhalla | reverse complement strand
ACTTATAAATATTTTTATAGATTTTATTTTAAAAACATTTTCGGAAAATCAGCCGCCTTAAGTGGGCCCCGCAAGATCTTCGGCCCGGGGCATTTTCAAGTCGTAATTCGGCTCTGGCTTACGTTGATACGTTTGATACTTTTCTTATCGGTTTCATATCTTCCATGCGATTTCTAGGCTTTCTCAAGCTTACTTTGGAAACAATGTTAAATAGTTTTTACTGAAATTGTTTATAAATTGGTGACCCACTTTCATAGATTTGGCATTTTGACAGAAACATTCGAATACGCATTCTAATGAAAGGTTGTTATTTAAAAAATTTTTGTTTTGTTAGAATATCATGAGAGCCTTACTGAATTTGCGATCATGCCTCTCTGCGCATGCGCTGCTGTTTCAAGCTGAAGAGTGGATGACGGCTGACAAGTTTTGAAGCGGAAATCATTCCTTAATTACTTTTTTTTTACATCAAAAATTGGATCTCCTATCTCCGTCCAAAGGTTTATTTCAACGCGTTTAAATGTGTGCCTCAAACAAAAAAAAACTTTGCCCTCTATTTCCTTGAAAATGGGATTTTCCATCACAATCAGAATTTGAGAAAACGTGCCCTTCGTGCGAAAGAAAATTCCCCCTCTATTTACTCGAAACTTTATACTATTTTTTAATCAAACTTCATGTTTGATTAGGTCAGCGGCTTGATAGCTAGAATGATACTTTTTTTATTTGTCCAAAATCGGATTTTTCATCACTGCCCGAAGTTGATAAAACATGCGCCTCAGAAGAAGAAGAAAGAAATACCGAATAAATTTCTTGGAACCTAATGACATTTTTCAATGGAACTGTTTATGGTGCAATTCACCACTGCATTATCTTGAAAGTTGTTCTCCTTTCTCTTTTAGATTGAAAATTCGAATTTTGAGGTTCTTTTATCTCTCTTTTTTAATATTACGTAGTGTTTTCAAGTTCCTCATGACATGCTTCCTCCAATTGGTACATCAAAATAATAGTTTTCAATGCATAACTGTTTGGAGAAGGATATGTAAAATATTTCCTTCGTTTTATTTGTGGATACAGGAAGGCAGAAAAGGAAGTAAGAAGAAAAACAAGAGTGAAAAGGTGAAGACAATTTTGGTGAATAAGGGTGAACAAGTAGTCATCATTGAAAACTCAAGCCTTTCACAACCTTCCTTCGAAGACGCCAATCATATCGACAACATCTGTCCAAAGGAAGATTTCGAACTTAGAAGGAGCCATAGTGTAAGTGTAAGTTGCATTTATATACAAACACCTAACAGATTCATTAAAATTTCTGGATGGAAAAATAGAATTTGGGTTTCATCGATATTCAAATTCTCCATTTGTAATCACGGAAATAATGTCGTCGATACCGATTCTGCTTCCGCTTTCTGCATCGCAATTGTCTAACGTATCTTTGTCCTTCTCACTGTTGTTATGCTCTATGACTTCACCTTCATACAGCTCTCCGAAAAAAATACTCATACAGTCCTCAAGTTTGTCAGAATCCCATACCATCTCACCATTAGTATTCTTGTTTCCGACTACCTCAGTACTAGCATTTCTTTCCTCTTCTTTTTAACCCTCTTCCAAAATAGTTTTTCATTTTTTTCAGTCATTTTGCTCTTTTGTATCTTCCGCTCTAATTTCGTCTTTGCTTGCTTTTACTAGTATATGTGATTTTCTCTTTTTATCCCTATAATTATTCACTACTCTAGTACTTTCTTTTTCCTTCCAATCATATTTGTGATGTCCTAAATATTTATCCAGCTTTTCACGATATTCTGTTTGTGCTTCTGGTTTCTGCAGATTCTCTATTCTTTCAAGCGTCTGTTTCGATTCTTTGATAAGTTTTCTTCTCCATCCTTGACCTAGGTTTATTTTCGAAACTATCAGGTAGTGATCTGATCCGTATGTAGAACCTATTATCCCTCTTGTATCTTTTACATTTGATCAATTCATAACGTCTGTCTCACCAAATATCAGTCATGCAAAGGAAGATATAAAAGGAAAAAGGAAGAAACAAATTAAGCTGGAACAAAACGAATTATTATTGGTTGTGTTGTATACTAAGAAGGGCACCAGTCTCCTGCAGGTTGGCCTTCGACAGGATCAGTTGTTTGTTAAGAAATGTGAAGGGAATTTTGATTGGTAAAAATCCTGAGGACCGCTAATTTCCTTCTTTTTTTCGAAAATCATGGAATTTGTAAGAAAAAAAAAATTTCGACTGATTGGAAAGGAATTTCACCTAAAGCTGATATCCTGAAGGCGAGATATGCAACAAAACATTGTTTCAAAACACTCTAATAGGGTTCTCTTCCTAACCATTGTGATATTCTAGTGGAAGTAAAGAGTAAGGTAGAGATGATAATTTCTATGATAAGAAAATCAATTTTTGTAGTAACGTTTTCATCGGACACATAATTCAAAGTTGTTGCAAGAACATACAAAATTCACTAATTTAAGAAGAATTAGTTGTCGATCATTATAAATGAAAGAAACATTATTCTGAATATTATATTGTCACCATTACAAAGCTTCCTCTATGAGGAAGCAAATACGTTTGCTAACGGGAAGCAAAGTGCTCGGGAAATAAACACCATGTTATTATACATACAAAGTTGAATCAACCAGGACGGGATTTACAGCAAGTTATTTTATTTCCCAGTAACAGAATTTGAATTAAATAAGCATTTGCCAATGTGGTAACGTAGTTTATTGCAGAATGTCATCATTCCGGGGGATTTCTTTCAAGGTGTTTCACTGGCTGTAATCGATTTGATTTTTCTTATTCTATATCGTATTTTATGGATGAGAAGGATGTTGAATTGAGGGTTGGAATTGTTCGGAAGTTTTTGATCGTTTGAAATCCAAGCCTTTTTATCTGGACTGTAATTTGTAATTTAATTTATTCTGCGATTTTAAGGGCCTCCGTTCCCTTTACAATAAATTATATAAGTGCCCTAAATTGCTTATTCTAACTTAAGTACAACGCTTAAAAACTACTTTTCCGGTTCATTGCTATCATTTTCATAGACACTAGTTCGCATGATCGAGTTCCCAGGGCTTCCGTTTCCTTTTACCATCTCTCAATTTCAAAGATTTCTCGCCTTTTTTTTTATTGCTCTGAGCTTCCTTTCATCCGGACGAACCCTTGACTTTTTCTCCTCTTAGGTCTTCCAGTCTCCTCACCCATTCTATTCCCTGACTACTCTCATCCAATATTCCTCGTACACAACCACTCATACTCCTGTCTTCTTCTCCCTCTCCAGTACACACCTCTAACACATGTTCCCACGACTCCACTTCATCCACTTTATAACCGCACATTCTACCCATTTTCTCTTCTTTCGTTCCCATCTTCCCTCTCCATGCCTCTTTCTCTTCTCTTCCTTCTATTCCTTATTATCTAGAATAAGATTCGTGAGTAGAAAAAAAGTTAGATATTATTGATGGCCATAACAATATTATAAGCAAATTTTTATTATCTCTATTTCTGATCTATATTTCAATTCATGTGGCAGGAGACCAAATGGTTTGTTTTTCATCAAGAGAGTGTTTTACACTCTCTTAATTGTTTTAGTTGTAAACAAATGAAACACTGCTTTTTTCAATAAGATTCTCATCCATAATAATTATTGAGGAACTTAATGAAATTTTACGGTCATGATGCAATAAAATAATTGTCACCAATAGCATTTTATCGGAATAAGGTATTTTCGTTGCACTTATAATTTGTGTTTTAAGATAAATTTAAATCTCTGCTTTGCTCAACGGGTATCTCGAGAAGTAGAATATGTTCGTTTTCTTGAGGGTTTATTAGCAGGATAAGTTGAAAGCACTCAATCACAGACTTCACTGTTGGTGAATCACGAGTTGGATAGAAAACTTCTCGATGAGGTTCTCGACTGGACGAAAGTTATATCTTCCTCTTCTCTTGACCGATTTTTTCACAGGAAAGTTTCTTCGTTGAAGATTCTCGAGTTAGGGTTATACTCAAATATGGCTGAGCTGAATTTCGTTTAGTTCTTTGTTGTTTTGGTTTCAGTTTTCTGAGGTAAGTTGTTTCTTCGGATTGAGTCGTTGATGAAGGTTCAGTAGTTTCCCCAGATGCATTTGACCTTGGCGGTGGTTTGGGAATTTCAGGAAGGAGAAAACTAATCGTGGGGAAGGATATATCGGATAAGCTCGTTGGTCATAGTTTTTGTCTAAGGGTTGATGATGTTTCCGATGGGGAAGTAGTTTGGGTGAAAGTTGTTCTCCAAAACATAATACCTCATCCAGAGGAAGTTTCTTCCATGGACTGCCATTAATTCCTGTTCGTGTTTCGTTGTGTAATACTGGGAAACAGTGTTTCCGCTAATTTTTTCTTCTTGGGACGTAACGACTGGTTGAATAATCTGAGAGGTAGAAGGTTCTTCTAGAAGAATTTGAGTACCAATGTTCAATTCGACCTGTCTGCTCGTTCTCCGTAGCTATGGTTGTGGACTTCAAGTTCTTCGATGAAGCCAGAAAAACTCGATGAGTTTTGTCAAGGCGGTTACGTTTTTCATTCCGCCCTGAAGGGATTTCTACATATACCCCAAGGGAAGCATAATGCTGAGCTTCAAAGGCTTTTCGTCAAAGTTCCGTCGAACATTTCATTTGACTCGGTTTGTTTTAGAAAAAATAGTTAAGGGGAGAAACTCCATGCCTACAAAAAGATAGAAGAATGGTGAAAGCGAGAGAAAGGTTAGAGAAAAAAAATGGAGAAAAGAAACTCCGTTCCTACAAGAGGAACGAGAGAGATTAAAAAGAAAGCATAATCAAGGAAATCCGTTTCTATCAAGAGGAGCAAGAGACAGTAAAGAAGAAGTTAAATATGAAAGATAAGAAATTCCGTTCCTACAAGAGAAACGAGAGAGATTCCAGGAAATAATTAAATTGAGAAACTCCGTTGCTTCTAGAGCAACGAGTGAGAGTGGAGCAAAGGCTCAAGAAATATGTAAATATCGAGAAACTCCGTTCCTGCAAGGGGACCGAGAGAGATTTGAGAAGAAAGCCTCATCGATAAACCCCGTTCCCTTGTGAGGAACAGAAGAGGAAAGAAAAATTAATGGGATTGAGAAACTCTGCTCCTACGCGAAGAACAAGAGAAAGAAAGACGAAAGAAGAAGCAGGTTGTACTTTGTTTATAGGTAAAATCCTTTTGGAGAGTTTAGATTCACTGGTATTAACTTCGACTGTCCCGAAGAAAAAGGTCGTAACAGAGATTTCCGAAAACAGAGTGTAGTAACTATATTCTACTTCGTTAAAGTGTCGTATCTCTATGCAATCACAAATGGAGATACAACACTCCAGCGCAGCATAATGAAATTAATACACTCTCTTTTCGGAAATCCTTATTACGACCTTCTCCTTCGGGATAGTCGACTTGTAGTCGTGTTTGTATAGGTAGTCACGTGTCACTAATTTTTGCAAATTCGTTAGTTAATTTTGTGTAATATATTTTTTTATCCTAAACTATACCTTCTTCTATTTAAAAAATCGAGTATCTTGCACAAAATTTATATGCCCTTTGGGAATTCGTTCTTTTTGAGCGGAAAATTACTCCACTCTGTATGAAAATTGCCTCTTCGGAAATTGAATTTATCCTGTGTTGTTGGAATTAGAAGTTGTTCTTTCAAATCCATGTTTTTCAAAAATTTAACTATATTGTTTGCTTCAAGATTGAGCTAGTTCGTATTTGGGAATTTATGTAGAAGTTTAGAGAGGATCTCTTCTTTGTTTTATTCTAAGAGAAGACTCGACAAGGACCACATGGTTTTCTCGGATTCACTAACACACGTTTACAAAAGAAAAAAAGAAAAAAAAAAGTTTTCAGAAAGTTTAGTGGATTATTAGACTTTCAGCAGTTAGCGGGGATTTGAGTATTCAGAATTTGCTCTACATTTCTGAACACAAGCTTGGTCTTTAGTCCCTTGAAGACCAAACTGCCGTAGACTGGTGCCCTCCTCAGTATGCAGCACAACCAATAATACCTCGTTTTTTTCTGGCTTTATTTGTTCCTTTGCCTTCCCTTTCATACTTCCCTTTGCATGGCTGAAGTTTCGTGTGACTGACGTTATGCATCGATACACCATCTTATGGCGATTTAGCTCTTAATTTAGATATGATTTTGATTACGAAACATTTTCTCGCTTGAAGTTAGTGGTTAGGTGATACTCCACATAATGAATAATCAAATGATATGATATGTAAATGATCCAAATGATGTGTAAATTATCTGAAGGAAAAGGAATTTCGGGAGACTATGCACGTAAGGAGGTTAGTTTTTCTGTGCGTACCTAAAACAAAGAAGAAGAAGAGATGTGAGATTAATAAGGTGGAGAATGGTCTTGAACTCTGTTTAGGAGTAGACAATGAATTACACGGTAGCTGAGGAGTCAATCTTCTTATGAATGATAGGGCGAAACAACATTTCAAAAAGTATGAATGCGTATCTTCGAGATTATTATGGGTTACAATGAAAGTGGAAATCAGAAGGCTCTTTGTTGTAGCGTGCTAGGCTACAATTCATTGTGACAGAAAAGTGACAAAAGGCATCTCCTGGGAATTGTTAAATGATGTCATAGAAACATGCTGTTCTGTCGGAAGAATAATATTACTCGAGGACATGAACGGCTGGGTAGGTGTGCAACGCGAAGGTACCGACAGAGTACTTGGTCATTTCGGAGATCCAAAAACGAACGGTAACGGGTATAAATTAATTAGTTCATTCTTAGAAAAGGGTTCGTTTATTACTAACACTTGGTTCAGGCATAAAATGCTACCCATTTTTACTTGGAGCAGAGGTGGATGCCATAATATGGACGACTTTGTTGTAGTAGACGAAAGACTAAGAGGATATTAAAAAGATACAAGGGCTATGAGAGGTTCTGAATGTGGAACGGATCTCACCTAATAGTTTCAAAAACAAACCTAGGTCAAAGATGGACAAGAAGATTTATCAATAAATCGAATCAAACGCGAGTAAGAATAGAGAATCTGCAAAAACCAGAATTACAAATAGTATAACGTGAAGAGATGGATAAATATTTAGGGCATCGCAAAGAAGATTAGAAGACAGAGATAGGCAACAAGAATGTAGAGGGTGCATGAATAATACTGCAGGATGGCATCTTCAATAGCTTATCGGAAGTATGTGGTACTGCTTCTGTTGGAAGAAAGTCTGGTGATGCTTGGTGGAATGACGAAATGCGCTTAGCTGTCTACAAATAGAAAGAAGCGTACTCGAAAATGTTGAATATTAAAGTCCTTACTATAGGGAAAGGACTAGAATAGTAAATGATTATAGGGATACAAAGAGGAAAGCAACTATAATAGTGAGAGCAAGCAAGGACAAAATCAAAGCGGAAGAAGATACAAAAACGCGAAACGATTTTGGGGGAAATAAGAAACTTTTCTGGAAATTGGTTAAGAAGACTAGAAAGGGAAATACTAGCACTGAGGTAGTTGGAATTAAGAATGCTGACGGCGAAATGGTATGGGATTCGGACGAAGTGATGGACTGTATGCGGGATTTTTTGAAGAAACTGTGTGAAGATGAAGCCATGGAACATAACAACCCTGCCACAGACACGGATACTATAGACAATTCCGATGTAGGTGGCGGAAGCAGAATCGGTATCGACGCCATTATGCTCGTAATAAAAAAACTGAAGAATAGTAGGACTTCTGGTGTGGACGGTATTACCTCTAAAACGCTCAAGTTCAGTGGTAGACATTTGTTTGTGTGACTGTGTCAATTTAAGAATATGTGTGCTGTGAACAGCGAAGTTTCGAATGATTGGAGGAAGGCGATCATTGTCCCATTTTACGAGGGAAGAGGTGATCAAGGCGTCTGTAATTATTATAGAGCGATTAGCCTACTTAGTACTGTGGGCAAAATTTTGACCAAAATACTTATAAATAAAATTATGGGAGTTACAAAGGAGAGGATCTGGAAAGTTCAATGTAGATTCGTGCCTGGGAGATCATTCATTGATTAGATATTAAGCTTGAGTCGTATCACAGACAAAAGCTTAAGTGTAAAAAAAATGTGTGGGTGCATTCGTTGATCTGGAAAAGCCTTCGACAAGGTGGATAGAGCTAAACTTTGGAAAGGCTTGAGAAAGTATGAAGTGACTGGTTGGCTTCTTAAGCAGTTCAGTCAATATATAATGGTATTAAGGTAAGTGTGGTAGTGAATGGATAACTCAGCGATTGCTTTGATATCAGGCAGGTGTTAGGCAGGGCTGTGTTATGTCCTCTTGAATGTTCAATATGTACATAGATGAATGTCTAAGAATGGCTCTCTGACGAAAAAGTTATTATATCGGAAAATTGAAAGTACTTAGCCTTGCGTACGCGGATGAGGACCAGACTGGATACCAGCATAAAGAGCATGGGTCTTAAGATTAACGTGAATAAAACCGAAACTATTTTGGTTGAAATTAAGGGTGCAAAAACAATATGCAATATTGCCTCAAATGGGCAGAAGATAGAAGAAGTTGATAATATCACGTATCCTAGCAGTTTATTCACTGCTAACGGGAAGATGGATGCAGAGGTTTCCACACGTTTGATTAAGTGTGGAAAGATTATCGGCAGTGCGCTGGCTATTGCTAAAAGTGAAAATGTAACAAATAAAGATGAAATTGCGATATAAAATTATGTGCTTGCACCAACTGTGCTTTATGGACGCGAGACCTGGACGTATGAAAAAAAGGACGAGAGCAAAGTCAACGCAATAGGCTTGCAATCTCTAAACAATGCATGCGTTGATGGACAAAGTGAGTAATGAGTAGGTTCTCAAAGAATGCGGGGTAGAAGAAACATTGTTCGACCAGAGTAAAAGAAATTTGCTGAGATGGTCCGGTCACGTTGAGAGAATGAATGGTGAACGATTAACAAAGCAAGTGTATTTAGGTAAAGTAAATGATAGCGTACCCAGAAGCAGACCAAAGAAGGAATGGATAGAATGCGTGAATGAGACCCTAAAGAGGAGAAATATGAAAATTCGGAGGATCAAATTAGCTTGTAAGAAAAGATGCATAGATGTAAAAGAAGCAAGAAATGTATGCCAGGATAGGATTACGTGGACAACTAGTCTCCGCCGATTAGTCGCCGGACGACTAGTCGCTGGGCAACTAGTCGACAGGACAACTTGTTGCTACGAGTCCGTTGACAAAGTCGACGTGAACATATTTGCATGGGAAGATTCGTCAGTAAAGAGAGATATACAAATTTTGATTCTTTCCAGATATTTCTCTACAATCAATCAGTTTTTCTTTTTAGGTTTTACCCAGCAGATTCCAGCATACAAATGAATTTCTTATAGCAGAGGCAATTGAGAAAGTCTGTTTTTTGCAAAAATGAAATTGAAAGGTCCCTAAATTCCTCATTCAATTTATTATTTATTTTTGACACCATTTTGATATTGTGACACCAAAAGAAACAATTGAGGGGCCGGATGCAATAAGGGCTCTAGTGCACGATGATCTATGACTCACGTTTCGAGAATGTCACGCGCTAGAGCCCTCATTGCATCCGGCCCCTCAATTGATACAGCTCACTAAATTTTGGAATCACTCCAAATTAATTCCTGTTCTACGTAAATTTTTCAATTGATTTTTAAATAATTTCTTGTTAAGCTAAATTCTCTTTCAGTAAATTGAGTCCCAAAATTTATTTTATGCTATTGATTCCAAAATTTACTATTATGCTAGATTCTAAATATTCACTCTTCACAACACCTATTCTTATAGGATAGAAAAACTAAGGAAAAAATTTATATTTTAGATAGAATTTCACAGTGTCGGGAATTTCATTTTCCGGTATTGTCATCTTGTCCCATCTTCCATGAAGTAGACACGATTGACATTTTTGAAGTCATTTTTAATGAAATAATAATTTTGAAATTTCCAGAAATTTGATGATTTGTGAAATCGAATTGAGGATAAATTAAAATTAAAATTTTGTTTTATTTGAAAAAATCCAAATTTGAATGACAAACACTTTTTTAGTCCTAATTATTATAATATTTCAAGAATTTCTAGAAATTGATCAATTTGTCAGTTTAAATTCTGAATATATCAAAATTGTAATGCTGTTTCATTTAGTAAAATTAAAATTTTCATGCCTTACACTTTCTCAGTGATTATTACCTAGAACTTTTAGAAATTTAATATGGGAGAAGTTGGAGTTGTCCAGGATAATGCTTAGGAAAGAACTGGTTAGAGAAAAACTCGTATTTCAGAAGCATAGAGAGCATGGAAGTTTGATGAGAAGCTGGAGAGGGGGGAGGGAAGAAAAATCGCACAAGAAAAGAATGTGGTTCTCATGAAGGGTATGTACAATGGCAGGAAACAGAATTAAATATAATGAAAAGACATGGGGAGGAAAGATGGGGAAAATTATGGAATCACAGAACAACAGGTGGTATAAGATGGTTAAATGGATGGGGGAACCAGAATATCTGACTGTTTGTTTTCACAAAATTCAGGTTGAAGTAGATTGACACGAGACGCGAGAAAATCCTATATGTTCGCCAAAAGGCTCAAGGAAATCTGAGGAAAACGAAACCGGAAGCATCAAGCAGTTACGTCACGATGACTCAGTGGAATAAGACTAAATAAGTCAAGTTTGACTTCTAATTTGAATTCAAAAGTGTTTGCAAACACTGCCAAAGTTAAGAAAGGAGAGTAAGTGGGAACATGTGTTAGAGGTGTTTACTGGAGATGGAGAGGAAGACATAAGTGGAAGTGGTTGTGTGAGAGGAATATTGGATTAAAGTGGTCAGGGTGTAGAATGGATGAGGAGACTAGAAGAACTAAGGGAAAAAAGCGCCAAGGGTTTCTACGGATGAAAGGACGTTAGAGAAATGAAGTTAAAAGTCGAGAAATATATGAAACTAAGATATGGCGATATACTCAAGGTAGAATAATTAATTCATGTCACTTATGTAACCTATTGTAAATGGAACGGAAGCCCTTAAGCCCGTAAAAGGGAGGAGAATAAATACAATACAAGTTTATTGCGTTCATTCACAGGTAGATCGTTAAAGATAGACCCTTAGAGGACTCCCCCGCCTCCAGCTCCAGCCCCTAGCTTGCGTTGTGACGCTTCGGAAAATAATGCTATTTTGGTTAAAAATTGACTTTTCTCTGAAAAATTATTATTTTCAGATGAGACTTCAACTATTTTTGTAAGAAATTCAGTTAAATTTTATTCAGTAAAATATATATTTTTGAGTTTTAAACTATTGAATCGAAAAAAACTATTGTGTTGGGGAATCCAAAGAATAAATCAAAAAATAAATTGTTACCATATAATTTCCACCTTCAAAAAAACGAGGTAAGTTTCTAACAAAATACAACCGTTTTCAACAAAATATTTGAAACTTCTACGGAAACCAAATGATTTTCAACCAGCGATTTGCTTTTTTGACTGAGAGGATAAATTTTCTCCAAAGCAACAAATTATTCGCAACCAAAAATTAAATTTCCAACTGAAATTATGAATCTTCAATAACAGCAAAGTGACTTTCCAATAGATTTGTTGAACCTCTAACCAACCAGTTGAATTTTCAACTGAAAATTTTGGATTTTAACTAAGGAAAAAAACAATTTCCCCAAGAAAAGTTAAGTTTCCAACCTTAAAGATGAATCTCCAAATTGATTATAAATATTCAACATGAAAAAAGCGAAGTTTCAATAAAGTAGTTCCACTTTCAAAAAAAGAGATGGAACTTTCACCACAAGTACGAAAATTCAACAAGATGGCTTAATTAAGAAGCAGATCAAAAAATTAATTAAACAGTTGTACTTTTACCTGAAAAAATTTTTTTTTTCCAAAAATACGGATTCTCCAAAAAGATATGGAAATCCCCAATTGAATAGTTATATTTCCAACTACAAGAAGAGATGAGTTTTTTATAAAATACATACATTTTTAACCAAAAAAACAGATTTTCAATTGAAGTAATGAAATTTTCAACCAAATTTTTGCATTACTGGCTAGTAGAATAGGCTTTTTACTATGGTGACGTATTTTCAACGAAGTAGTTGAAATCTCATCCACTAATCCCAAAGAATTTGCAGCCAGCCATTAGCTTTTTCGATTGAAAATTCGAATTTTCAAGAGTTAATTAAAATTTTTAACCAAACATTTGAACATTCAACTGAGGAGATCAATCCTTAGTTGAAAAATTGGTTGTTCAACAGTGTAGTTTACATCTAACCAAAAAGTTGGATTTTCAACCGAAAAAGATTTCAATTTTCAAAAAACATTTTAGTTCAACCAAAAGAATGCATTTTCAACAAAATGCTTCAATTTGTCAAATTCACAACAATACAGATAAAGTACAAATGAAAAAGTTACATTCGTAACTAAGAAGATATTTCTGGGGAAAATTGTTTGGAAAAAAACATAGTGTCAACTCAAAAGTTGAATATTTAGCCAAAAGGAAGACCTTTCTACCAAGGAAAAAATGTTCATCTTTGGTGGCGCATCTTCGAAAAGAACATGCATTAATAACAAAAAAATTGAATCTAGAAGCAGAATTATTTTAAATCAAGTATTCGCATTTTCATCCCAAATTAATTATTTTCTACGATATAGAGGACGGATTTGCAATGAGATATATGGAGTTGCGACAGAATAGTGAAATTTTTAACCAATAAGATTATATTTCTGTCAAAAATATGATAATTGAGGAAAAAACTGATGTGCAACGAAAAACGTCAATTATTAACGAAGTTTCTCTCATTTCGAACAAAAAGAGTTAAGTTTCGAACATATCACATACATTCTTATAAAAGAATACGATTTTTTACAAAAAAAAATTTTTTCACAAAGTAGTTGCATTTCCGACCAGAAGAATAAATTTCTGAGAAATTGATGAAAATTTCAACTGAATAGTTAAATTTCCAACTTGGGTGATAAATCTTTAATCAAAAAGATAAATGTTCAAAAAAGTATGTTCGCCTCCAACCAAGCATGAGTTTTTCGAAAAAAGAAAATTTCATTCGAAAAAAAACATTTGCATTCAACCAAAAGTTCGAATATTCAACAAAATAGTTGAATTTGGAAATAGATTCATTTTCTAACAAACAATTGCATTTTCAACCAAAAAGTTGAATCCCCTACCAAAAGCGACGAGTTTTCAGAATGATACATGAATTTTCATTGGAATAGTTACAATTGTAACCAAGAAGATGATATTTTTTCAAAAAATGACAAATTCTCAAGGAAATACATTCATCTTTGACTAAAAATTCAAATTATAAACTGAAAAAGATTCCTTCAACTAAAAAAGGAATTGATTTTATCCAAAATAGTATATTTTGTCAACTAAACAATTAGATTTTCAGATTATATTCAACTCAAGTGACATTTGAATTTTCAACTAAAAGGATTAATTTCTGACCAAAAATACCAAAGGTTTTGAAAGCAGAACATAATTTGATAACGGAATAGTTGAATTTTTAACCGATGAGATTATATTTCTACAAAAAGAGATAGAATTTTGAACAAAATACTCTTAAGTTTCAAATTCCATATTTTCATACAAAACTCATCCTTTGGGCTCACAAGTTAGAAAAATTGTTAGGAAATTCAACAAATTGGTTAAAAATCGAAGTATGTGATTACATATAATTTCATTGTAAATCAATTTCTTTTTTCCGGTCTTTCTGGTAAAATATACTAATCAGAAAATTGTATCTGTTTTGTGATAAAGAAAAATGTTTTGACCTGAAAATTCAAATGTCCCATTTTTGTTCGGCACTTATGTTGTTTGGTTGAAAATTCAACTGTTTGGTTGAAACTATTTTCTTGAAAATTTGTGTTTTTTGCTGGGAGAAAACTAATCTTCTTGTTCTAGAATTTATCTGTGTAGGTGATAAGTTCAGTTATCCGGTGAACATTCAGCTTCATTCTAAAAAGTGTATTTATTCCATTAAAAGGTCAAGTGTTTGATTATTCATCTTTTTTGGTCGAATATGCAAGCGTCTGGTTGGAAATTCATCTCCATGGCATAATAATTGATCTACTTGGCTGTTAGTGCAACCAACGTGACATATATTGTTTGAAAAATATTCAATTATTTTTGGGTTGATATTTTGAGAAAGAAGATACGAGCTCAGTACATAATTTTAAATTGTGAGAAAATGCTCCCGGATAAATAACTGGAAATTTATTTGTTGAAAATTGCCGTGTAATTCTTCTAACATTAAAACTGGTTTGGCCCACTAACCTTTCCGAGAACAGATGTCTCTTGTAATTGTAAAACTGTTATATCGATGGGTTCTAGGAATATTAGGCTGTCTTTCCGTTACCGTTAAGAAAGCGACCATCTCCTTGTAATTTTACAAAGGAGATGCACTTGGGATGCATACTCTAATTTTGATCGCACAAACGCATTGTACATTGTTGTCATGGTGTTGACCTTTTAATTCAAATTACATTTTCAAAATTTTTGCAAGTACGAATTACAAAACCTAGTGCCCTAGATGCAGCTGCAGCAATCATTCGTACATGTTTAATAAAAAGTAAATGAGAATCAAATATCACTCCGAGATCTCTTATCTTAAGTACTCTTTCCAGAACAGTGTTTCCTATTTTATATTGATATTTTATTATATCTTCGTGTCTATGAAATGTCAAAGCCTTACATTTATTTGTATTGATCGGTATTTTATTTATTGTACACCAGTCCACCAACTTATCAAGATCCCTCTGGAGCTCCCTACTATCATTAACATTCCTAACTATTCGGAATATTTTTATATCATCGGCAAATATTAATATAAATGACTGGATATTGTCCGTTACATCATTTACGTAAACAATAAAAATCGGAGATCCCAGGGTAGACTCTTGAGGAACAACTGACGTAGGTGAATATGGTTTCTAAGTGATACCACAGTATTGAACCCTATGTTCTCTGTCTGCCAGATAGTCTTATAAAAGTAATGCAAGGTTCATTGGAATGTTCGTAGACATTAATTTACGTTCATTTATTCGGTGGTAAATTTTGTCAAAGACCTTCGATAAATCAGTGTAAGTATCATCCACTTGGTAACCCATTTGCAACGCGGAATTAACAAATTGAGTGAAGCAAGATAGATTTGTTACACATGAACGTTTTGGAATAAACCCGTGTTGCGCGCAAGAAATATATGGCTATATGAAGCCTTGCACATCATCCTTCGCCGCAAATTCGAAGACCTTTGCGAAATTACTTAGTATTGAAATCGGCCTATAGTTAGTCAAGTCTGATTTATTGCCCGATTTGAATACGGGAATAACTTTTGCGGATTTCCATCTTTCAGGAAATTTTCCAGTTACGAGTGCCAAGTTGAAAACAATCTGTAATGGATAGGCTAAGGCACTCGCACAATCTCTAATTAGGAAGCTCGGAATTTGATCAAGACCAGATGTCATTTTTGCTTTCAGTTTACCTGCTGCCTTCGTGATACTATCTATGTTTAGAAGGTATGGTTTTGATTGACTGTTAGTAAGAACCGCATTTAGATCATTGTTAGGGACTGTTATTCGGAATCATATTTGTAGCTTATCTGGGTAGTACTAGGCTTAGGCCTGTTGTTGTAAACACTCGAGAAGTATACTGCAAAATGATCTATTATAAGTTATTTCTTCTGGAAGATAACTTGCGCCACCTGACTTGTTTAGAAACCCCCAAAATGCGCTTGGTTGCAAGCTTCATTCGCGTTTTTTTGTTTACAAATGTCAGTCCAATCAATGTTGATTGAGTGAACATATAATCCTGATAAATTAATTTATTGTAATTATATCTTATGCTCTTGACTTTATATTTAATGAGTCACGAGGGCACATCTACCAGATATCTACTATTAAGCTGCAATTTTACAAATAGGGATGGATGATAACAATCTTCCGGTACTAATCCTATTTGAGCGCGATCTACTGTGCAATCTGTATTCGAAAATATTAAATCCAAACAATTTCCGTTGCTGTTTACTATATTATTATATTGTTTAAGATCAAATGTAGCTATACACTCATCGAATAATGCAGCTTTAGTGTCATAAGTTTCATTATTTTGATGTATAGTGTAATTTGATGTATTGAAATCCCCCTATATAATTAATTGCGAATTTTGTAAACAAATTATATCTTGCAACGAGTTGTATAATGATTTAAGGTTTTGGTTTGTCAAATCAGGCGGTGCCATACAGTGCTATTAAATTAAGGCAGAAATTATTCGACTTTATTATTGTGCCGACAATATTTACATTCAAATTAAAATCGTGAATGCTTGACAAGTCAATTTGCGTTATTCGGAGATTTTTGCGTACACCAATCAGTACCCCTCCTCCCCTTCTATCAGCCCTTTCGTCCCTAAAAATAGTCAACTGATTTGACCGAAAAATCTCATTAAACGTTACATCAGACTTTAGCATATAATAATGACCTTTATAGGCCTCGGCTTAAGTAGAGCCTGTGAAAATTTGCCCAATCGAAAGGATTTAATAATCGGATCAGAAGATACAATTACACATAATAATAAATTTTGTCTTCTATTTTCACGCTCTGAAGCTTCGACTAACAATTCTTTAACTGAGATGTGCGTATTGGAAAGATTCTGCTCGATT
>WSXT02224641.1:0-16673 GCA_011762715.2 Neuroterus valhalla | reverse complement strand
AATTGCATTCATAAATGCATATACTGAACCTAACCTCACTCGTTTGAAATACGTAAATTCGGGTAACAGCGACTGCGACGCATTACCCGCCGCGCCGCATTAGCCGCTTCTCCCCTATCATTAAAAAAATGATTTAACAATCATTAAAAATGTAAATTTGATAGAAATCATCAAAAAATGAATAAATAAACAGTTTTGCAACAAAAAAAAAAAACAGGCAGCGAGAATCGAGCGTGCAACCTTGCGACTATCAGCCAAACGCTTTAGCAGGGGACCCACCAGGTGCTTGAAAATATATTTACGCTAGCTCAACTCTCACGTGAAATAAAAAAACATAATCAAAGTCTAGTTTATTAGGACAACCTTCTGATGAAATGCTCATTGTGCACCTCCAACGATATCAGGAATGGAACGAATAATTCAATCATGAAGTGTGTCATATTTGGTTTAGAGGCTTTCTGTGCATTTCAAGTAATTCGCTTATATATTTTTTGATTCATCGATTATATATCTCATGAAGTAATTGATTGATATTTATTTCTATCATCATTGAAGACCTATAATATATTATATATGTTTTTGTTAATTTATATAGTTACAGAAAGTGTTCACGGCTGAGGTGCCACAGCAGAATTTCCCGACCTTGCGTTTAAATTCTCTCGAACGTATTTTTCAAGTCCAGGATAAATTTCAAAGTGCTGTTCAGGTTAGTTAGCGAAAATAATTTCATCGACCAATCATTTCTTCGATTTGGAGAAATCGATTAATCTTTGTATTCGTTTCTCTCTTTGCTACTAGGTTTCAATGAATGAAGCGCTAACCAAAGGAGTTTCTCGTGACGCCGTATTGCAATGTTGGGATCCTTATGGCGAATCTGGCAACGATATAGGTCTTGCTACTTTTTTTGATGAATGCAACCAGCACCATGATGAAGCGGCTCGGAGAAACAATTTGGAGGTAGATACACAAATTTATTTATATTCCATATAATCTCTTCAATCAATTTCCATACGGAAAATATACTGAGCAAGTTCTGCATTTCAATCTGAAATAAGTATCGCTTAGAAATAAGTTCTCCTAAGGATCTCGCAAATATAGTGGAAAATCGCTAGGTATAAATGAAGGGATATACACAGTGGTTGCCCTATCTCGTTCTCATCCCCATCTGCAAGAGCTTCTCTCCGCCTCTTTTCACAAGGTCGTTTGCTCACTACCTTAGGTGGTAACAGAGGGGAATCATGAATGGCAGGTTCAGGGTCATCGTTTTTTCCCTATGCACTACAACCTCAATCTCATTCCACCGGAACTTGCACCTTTCTCGAAATGCGCTCGTAGACGAGACTGTGCCCTGACTGTTTACGATCAGCTCACTCGATCTCGTTTCAAGGCCGTCGTTACCCAAGCCCAAAACATGAATGAGATTGAGGTTGCAGTATACTTTCCTATACTAAAAGTTTGCTCCTATTTCTTCAGCAGAATGAGAAATAATTGAATTTTCCAGATATCAGTATAGGGATTATCCATATAGAAAATTCCATGAAGGAGATGAGGAAGAAGATAACAGTCCATCCCGCAGACTTGAAAGGCATACCTCTTTTTACAGAGAATTGTGTAATATTTCTTAATTTAAACAATTTTTTTCTATCTACAGGCTGCGAGAAAGTGCTGTCTTAAAAGTATTCCAGCATTAAAAAAGAGGGAAAAATCAGTTCGTGCTAATTTTATTGCATGCATTACGAAGTACGTTCATGAGGCGCAACAGCAGAGACCTTTAGCATTTTGTAGTCGACTCATTGCGATTGAAAAATTATTGAGCCCTATTTTCAAGTCCTCGTCAATAATTTACACCAAGATGTTTATTAAGAGTTGTACCTGAGAAATTCTGTTTTTTTAAATGAGATTGATAGTCTTTAAGATTACCCGGATACGAACAAGAAGAAGAACTCAAATTTTTTCGTATCCACTATTAATTTGATAATATCGTTCCTTCCTTAATTCCCGAATTCTGAGCTTAACTTTCGCACATCTTCCGGATTTGCTTTTAGGATCTCGGATTCGCCAGCACCGTAGGTGTCAAAAGTTTTTCCTACCTGTTTTTACCTTTTTGCCTTATATCACCCTTAAGATTCTGTAGAATACTATAGAATACAATTGTTGTTAAGCTGACATCAATAAACATTTTGAAGAATCAAATGGACCTTTTAATTCCCATCTCTTCCAATATTTGTCCCTAAGTGTTTCCAAAGAGCGAGAACCTTTATTTGCGAAGTTTTGTAACACTAATTTGTCCTACTATTGTTTGCATGCTTATCTTCATCGGAGGACTAGGAAGCCAAGTCCCTATTGGGATTACTGCCCAGGAAAGGTTGATGATGTAGAGCACACGTTCTTCGAGTGTGACAGATGGGCAGCTGAGAAGAGTCGGGTCGAGATGGAAACGAGCACTGACATCACGCCAGACAACATCCTGGGGCTGATGATAAGCTCCTGCGACTGCTGGATCATCGTAGCTCAGTACGTGGAAAACGTGTTGAGGACAAAGAAGATAGAAGAGAAAGCTCGTGAGAGAGAAATTGATCCTTGATCCTCCTCTACAACAAGCCGAAGGCCGACGAGCCCGGGTGCTGTTAAGGCACTGCTGAGGACGATGCGTGCTTGTTGGAGGTGGCAAGGATTCAGGAGACAGAAGAACAAGCAACTGTGAACCTGGAGGGTGTCGAAGCTCGGCGTACTGGCCTCACCCCCATTTCCCTGAAGTAATGCGATAAGCGGTGACGGGGATATGGGTTGGCAGGAAAATAGAAGTTTAAGGTTTAGTGGGTAGGTGCCGTTTCGGTAAGTCCCACACTCACATTCGTTCCTTGTGGGCCATGCGTTTGTGGTCCCCAAGTTTCGAATGTGGTTAGTTCATGAGCATTTCTCCGTTTTTTTACTCCTTAAAACCTTAAAAAAAAAAAAAAAGAACTACTGTTTGCATAGAAATAACAGGGTCCTGAGGGTTCCGTTTACTATCCTGAAAATTCTTGAAAAACATCACCTGAATTTTGTCTGTCCACCCGTCGTTCAACACTCCAGGCTACTATATTATTCATCTAAGAAGTTCCAAAATTCTGCACAAACACTTACAAGCCAAAAAATACTAGAGAATATTTTCATTTTTTCATCTTTAGTCGTCTTTCGTTATCCGTGGGGAAAATAACTGATGGAAGAGCTAAAATTTTGGGATTTGTGGTACCAGACGCCCATGCTGAAAACTATTCTTAAGTTTATTCTTCCTAGGAAGGCTTGAGTAACAGCTTTGGGTTTGTAAGATTTTGTTCTAGTATGAAAAATGAAATGTCCTTATATTTTTTCTTTTACAGCAGTGGTTGAAGTATCATAGCAACAAGATGAAGGAGGTAATTTAGTTCTTTGGACACTTATCCTGGTAGTGTTTCTATAGGTCTAATCTTCCTCTGGCACATCTTGAATTGAAGTCCCTGATGCTATGACCAAACTTTTTCCCGATTTTAATTAAATGAATAATTTAAAGGATGGAATAAGTTGAGGAATTCAGTTCTCCACAACTCTTGTCTTATACATCATACTTGTATTAAGTGACTTCGAAAATCTTTCAGTACCGTGTTTCAAATGAATGAGGTAAAAACTCGCAGTTATTGACTGCCATATTGTACCCGCTGTTTGATTTTCTTTATCTTACATTTTTGACTTGTAATCAATTACATTATTGAATTTTGTATCAAGGTTAAATACGGATCTGGTGGACGTAATATTTTTTACGTATATTTTCTAAATCAGTGAAACTCTTTTCAAATGAATGAAGTTGAACCCTGGTAACAGGTATGTCAGTCGCAGACATTTTGTACAACGCCAGCGAATCGGACGACCAATTCTGCCGAAGCAGAATTCCAATTCGGAGGTTATCTCAACTCCTCGATTGTGCCAGTCGAGTGTTTTCATAGCATTCTCAAGATGCTGTTCTCCAGCAGCATAGATCCTCAGGCCGGTCGTGTTATATAAAAAACTGTGGCAATAGTGTGATGCAGAAGAGAAGGAGACTTCTTCTCTTTTGCGTCACCCTATAAGAAGCTTCCTCCTTGATCTCTTAGATACAAGGTAAGTCAGCAAGAAGCTGCTGATTCTCCCCGACTTATAGTTTTTCATTGACGATTCCCCGATGCGTGATAGCGGATCCTGATTTCGTGAGCGAAATTAGGTCCATTGCCGTAGAAGGCTTTCCCAATTAAATGTGGTTGACGAAACACTGCATACAGCAGGCATTCTGTTAAGCTCAGCAAATCTTCTTCTTCATTCAATGCAGGAGTCAGGAAGTTTCCTATTATTTTGTCTGCTTTGGCCTTCAATTTGAATCAGCCATAGCCCTTGCCGCATCATGAACTGGACAAGTGATGGTGAGAAGGTTGGTCTTCTCCAAAAGATTCTCACAAAGGGTTGTATCCATAATATTTGAGATGCGGGGCTTGAGAAAAACCTGGATGATAATGTTTCTTCTTGCACTGGAATCTTCTCCAACTCCTGAGAGATGCCTTATTTCTGTAGATGATAAAAATGTTGCTTACGAAACTTTGTCTACGGCTTGTGTTTTCTATTTGCGGAAGGTTTGTTCCGTAACATTAACTGTGAAAGGTCAAAGAGCCTTATGTCTCCAAATAATAATAATGGTTCGAATCTTGACATCAAAGGTGAGGACTGTGTGTTATTCATCAAGATGCCTTGCTTCCGAAAAATAGGTCGAAGTAGTGCTGGCTAAGAACTCGCTGGGACAATATGAGGAAAGGCACGGAGAATCATTTTCACTTTTCAGGTCAGTGTGATTTCCACCTTTGCATACCGTCGCTACTTATTACGTCAAGAAGTTTCCAGCGATAGGTGCAAGGTGTGTCCGAAAATTATCTTATCATTTATGGCATATACTGTCAAATGGTCGCATTCATGGTCCCGTTCTTGGTAAGTGTCATTGCGAAATAGTATAACCAAATTTAGCGTAATAAAAGAAAATGTATATCAATTCAATTACTTCAAAGTTGCAGAGTATCAACTCCAAAACCGTTTATAGTATGGACTGATAGAATGTTCATAGCTTTACTCAAGGGACATAAAACTCCACTTTTGGCTTCTGGAGGCAGGAAAAATGTTGAGAAAGTATTTTCTTCCCGATATAGTGTTCCAAAAATTTATTTGTAAAATATTTGACAAAAATATTTATTATAAGAATTCTCTGGAACTCTTTTTATATTCAAATTCACCTTATTTTGTCCATATCTCCGTCACATGTCATTTTTCATCTTATTTTTCACCAAGTCTATTTTATATTTTTCATAATATTCTGCATTTTTGAAAAGGTTTATACTTCCAACGAATATTCATGAGACGAAAAAATTTTTAAAAATGCGATAAATATAGCAAAAGAGATTATTAGGTAATGAAGGCGATTCCGATATTCTATGAGAATTGAGAACAATATTACTCGTATTTTAATTAAATATGTCGTGTTTTATCTAAGCTCCTATTCAGGAATTCAGATTTTGAAGAGTTGTTGAAACCTTTGGAATCTATGGGTTTCTTTGTGCAGAAACCCATAGAGCTTTTGAAACCTTGTAAATCTGTATTATCTTTCGCAAATATTTTGATATCGAATATTGTAATTCGTTTGGAACCAACCCTCTCAAATCTCCTTTCCACCAGTTTTCAAGAAATGGAAAATAATTATCAAATTCTTGCTAAGGATAGACTTCTCTCAGTCCTCTGGTTGATTGAGCAATCTCTTTTCCTCATCATTCACTAATTTCTGCTTTTTCTAGAATTAGTGATTATTTGCATCATTCTGCTTCCTTCATTATTTCCTCTTCCATTCACTATTGTTGTTCTCATCAAATCTCTCAAATCTTTTGATTCTCCAACAATGAAACCTGTTCATATTTTCTATAACTATGTTGCACTTCTCGTTATCTATTCCTTTTCCTCATTTCATTATTTGTCACCTAGTCTATTCTATGTTTGGAAATATATTATGCGGTTTTGAAAATAATATAAGTTCGATGATATTTATAAGACAAAAAAAATCTAAGAATATATTCAGTGAATCAAGCAATTCCAAACTTCTATCAGAAATTGAGGATAACGTTCAGGAACCGAACAAATGGTATTCACTCAAGGCTTCTATCATCTATTACCATAAATTTCTATTCTTCTGCGCAAACCCTCCAATTTGAACCCTTTCAACTATTTTTGTACTGTTTCTGAAGATTGAGAAAATTGATTCTTCCGAATCACACACATCTTTTTTCTTCTCCATCGAATCTTACCTCATTTCTCTCCATCACGTTTTTTCCACCATCTTATCCTCTTTCACGTAGTCAACTCTTTATCATCATAAGGACTTCTCATTGCCACAATTTCTTATAGAATCACTATTCTTCTTTTCCAAGTCAGGATTAATTCTTATGGCATCGCTTTTATTCATTCTTTCATCTATGGAAGAAGAGAGAATGCAGTTCATTTTCTCAAGGCCTTTTTTTCTTCTCGGATGCCATTTGGATGGAGACTGGAATATCAGCAGTGGCACTGACTTCTTGTCTCCATCAGGCCATGCTATAAATTTTTTTCATGGAAGGAAAAAGGGGTGTGGAGATTCTATAATTTGATGATTCAATGAGTCAGCCTCAATTCAAAGATTTGGCCATCTACCACTCAGAGCTAACCCAAAACTGAGATTTCTCTTCTTTTTTTTCTCGTTTTTTGGTTTGAAGGGGTCGAGGAGGAAAAATCTTCGAAAGACACCCTCGGAATGAGGGTCGTGTGGGATTCGCTAGGTGCGCCTACCGACCCAAACCCTCCTCGACTGGTTACCAACCTAATATGGTTATGAACCAAGAAAGAAAATAAGGACTTCGAAATTGGTGGTCCAAGGCAGTTATACTGCGAGGACACTCGCGCATGAAGCGGATCATGGAAAAATAAGAGAGACAGCTGGCTCAATCACTGTTGTGAGAGGAGAAGGCAGGGCCTTCTAAAGCGGTCGGAAGTTTTACTTGCATAACTTTCAAGAAAGTTAATGCATGTGTTTGGGTGATAAGCCACTTAGAGACGAAGTTTTGCAGCGTAAGTGTGAGCAGCATTGGTGATGGATGGGAGTTTGGATTCCGCAAGAATTTGGTTGTTGCGGATAAACCAAGTAATATTTAAAGCGGAACGGAAAAGGCGCATATAGGTGCCTTTAAGTTTGGAGAGACTATTTGGGGTTGCAGAACCCCAGATAGGAATGGCTTGGGTTAAGATGCTCCTAATTATGGCGTTAAAGGCACGAGTTTTGGTGGCTAGAGAAACTGTAGGAATATTGAAGAAGGGTTTAAGTGAGTTGAAGGCTCCATTGGCCCTATTATGGGTGGTTTGGATTTGTTTGAACCAAGTGAGTCGTTCATCGAAAATGACACCAAGACATTTTGCCGGGAGACTCCATTTAATGGGAAAAGAGTCAACAAAAAGTTTAGGAGGATTTCACCGGCGGCGTGAGAAAAAGACAACTTCAGATTCAGATTTGTTTCTTTCAAATCTTCATCTATGGTACCATTCTGGGACGATTGGAATCAATTTGTTTCGACGTGGCGAGCAGTGACTGATGACCTTGGAAGTATCAAGGAAACCAACATCATCAGCGTATTGAGCCGTGAGAATTTTCCCATCAACAGGAATGTCGTAAAAGAACACGTTGAAAAGGGAAGGAGAGATTTTGGAGCCCTGGGGTACACCGGAGGTTATAAGTTCGGGATCCGATGAGGATTTTCCAACTCGAGCTCTGAAGCTCTCGTTCAAGAGGATGGATTTGATTAAGGCGATGAGATAGTGAGAAAAGTTTAACTTGATGAGTTTATAAATTAGTCCGTCATGCCAGACTCTGCCAAAGGCTTGCTTACAATCCAGAAGAAGCATGGATGTGTGCCTGCCTTTGTTAAGGTTTTCGGCAATGTATTCAGAGACACTAAGAAGTTGATGAGCTGTTCCATGACGTTTGCGAAAACTGTGCTGGAAGTCAAGAAGAAAGTTATTTTGCGAAACAAAGTCATCAAAACGGAAAAGAATTATGTTCTCGGCTAGTTTGCTGAGAGTACACAGCAGACTGATAGGACAAAAACTTGATGCTGAGCTGAGAGGTTTACCCGGTTAAGGAAGAAAAATTACAATAGCTTCTTTCCAGGCTTAGGGGAAGTATTGTAATCGCATCATTGCGTTAAAAATGTTGCAGATAGCAAAGATGTGCTTGCGAGGAAGTGTTTTCGGAACATTGTTGCTGATGGAGTCATAGCCGGGGGCTTTACGATTTCTCAAGGCGCGGATTGTGTCGGAGACTTCTTTGAGAGAGGTGGGAATAAAGTCCGTGTCTGTGACAGAGAAGTTTCGAGCGGTCCTAGAGACATAGTCATGAAATTACGCAAATTTGGCGTGGCTAGGGAAAGGGGGGCATTGATTTTCAAGCGAATCTGCGAAAATTTTTGCTTTTTCCTTGTCGAGAGAGAATGATTGGCCGTCTTTGGCAAGAGGAATAAGGTAAGATTTCCTGTTACGGAGGGGTTTGATGACTTTCCAGCATCTTTTGGGGTATAATTCAGCTTCGGCTATGTAGGAGTCGAAAGATGAAGTGTCAACAGTACGAAGAGCAGTTTTTAATTGCCCTTGAAGGGAGTTGAGACGCTGGCGCTGTTCTGGGTTCCGGTAGGACTGCCAATGTTTGCGTGCTCTTTTCCTTCGAATAAGAACGCAGGTGGCAGACAAAAGTTTTGGTTTGCGGGCTGAAGTGCAGTTCGTGGTGGTGGCGAGTTGGACAGAGTTTTGTATGTCTTTAGTCAGGGCTTTAACAGCTGCATCCGGATCGGAAGTAGATTGGATTTGGCAGCATTTGAGAGTGTAAGATTCAAGAATGTATTTGAGGTGGAGATAATCGATTTTCGATTCTGTGGGAGGTGAGAGATCAGGAGTACCTGACAATTCCAGGAGTACTGGGTTATGGTCAGAACTAAGTTCTGAGATGGCTCGGGGGTCACTGTTGAAGACTATATTCTTTGTTAAGAAAATGTCGAGGATGTGTGGTCGATGTTTCAAAGAGCTAGGGAAGTGGGTGGGTTCTGGGGGAGCCTCAATAGTTAGGTTATGGTGAGTCGCGGTTTTGAAGAAAGCGTTTCCTTTAGTACTTTTTTTATGACAGCTCCATGCCTGTGTTCAGCGTTAAGATCGCCAGCAACCACAGTAGAGGTATTAGTGTTGAAAAGGTCGGATAAGTGAGAAATGTCGTTGATATTCGGAGGAGAGTAAATTGAACGAATGCGAAAAGGGCCTGAGGCAAGGTGAATTTCGACACCAACGACTTCGCATGGGGAGAAGTTTGTGCTGATGGCGGAGAGTATTTCGAACAAACACCGCTACACCACGGCTTCTCGAAGAAAGACGGTCTTTCCTGTAGACGAAAAATTCTGGTATATAGAGTTCCTTATTAGGATTGAGATGAGTCTCGGTAATGAAAACAACGTCGATTGGTTTGTCGCTATGAAATAGAGAGAGTTCAAATCGCTTAGGGGCTGAGATGCCGTTAGCGCTTCAGGTCAGGATAGAAATTTTGTTTTTATGAACGCGGGGGGATTGGCTGCTGAAAGACTGTCGCGAAGAAGGAGAGGAAGTCGCGAAACAGCTGCTGAAGTTGTGGGTTCTGTGACGGATCGTTAGTGGGAGGGGCTTAAGGCTGATCTTGGTATTTGGTTAGAGGACAAACTGAGGTAATGGCAGCGTAAGAGCGTTGGGATGAAACTGGTTTGGCGGCACTACAAGGTTTTGGATGTGAGAGAGGGTTTGCGGTGGGACTGGGTTTAGGAGGTTAGTGGGTGGTGCTTGGCTTGGTGCCAGGACGTTGAGGAAATTTCGGATAACTACGAAAGGTGGCCCAATGAGGTCCTTTGCAATTCAAGCAAGATGGGATTGTACCTTTTTGCGTGCGGGTGGGGCAAGACGCAGTGGCGTGGTTACGTGCGCAGAAGGCGCACGTCCATGAGGCAACTGAGATTTCCGGTTTGGTTTTTGTTATATATGCTCTCTCCGAGACCCGTGATTGGTCAGAAGCTCCATCAAGGGAACTGGTCGAACCTGATTCTTTTGAATGATTCGTCTTAGAACAAAACGGAAGGACGGAGAGTCAAATCGGATAGGTATTCGTAAATTCAGGCTTCCATACAATTTAATCTTATTCTTCTATATCAGCGGATGGATTGGAAGAAAAATAAAGGGAATACAAAAACTTGTATATTGATACCACTATTCTGGAAGCTTCTGAGACGGTCCAGTCCACCCTCATAATAATATGAGATATATAATAATAATAATTGTCGAATGTATTCTCTTAGCATAAAGGCACGGGCGACAATCTAAATAGATATGCCCGTAACTCAAAAGAGATATTGTTAACTCAAAAATTAGGGGCAGACGGGTGATGGTTCTAGAAAATGTGGGGCCAATGATTGCGCGTGAATTGGCGAGAATACCTGGAATATCGCGTGACCAATGCAGGTAGCATTGGTAGCACGGAGAACCTGGTACCGGATAAATCCTCACTTCTTGCTGGAGGTTCCTCTGATAAGGAAGTTTCCCGAAATCAAGGAAGTTTCGACACACGATACGTTGGGTGAACGGGCGTCACCGGTCAAGTAAGGCTGCAGTTTGAGAGAAGGTTGTGAGCCACTTGACTCCTTACATTTATTAATTTCAAATTTGAATTTGAGTATTTTAATTCCTTTTTTTCAAACAAATCATAATTTTGTTGATCGTAACGACTTTGCACTTTATCGCAAGATAAAGAACTCGTTGTTAGAGGAAATTTGAGCATGCATAAAATGCCTTTTTGAAAATGACAATCTCATACGATATAGTGTGCAATCATCTCACCCTTGAGTTAGTCCACAATTTTTTGTTTCTAAAAAATGGAGTTTAATTTGAATATTGAATCGTGAAATGGTTAGGGTTAGTTTTAATGTCCAATCAGTACCGGAGTCAATTTATTATCATTTTTTATTATATTTTTTACTTTTTTATTAAATCTATGATTGACATTCTTAGGATTGATTGAAGGAAACCGTTACTGGAGTTGTGGTTATAAACGAAAATTAGTTTGAATTATATCATTTCGAAGATGCATGGGAGCAACTCCGAAGTATTTTATAGCATGTGACGATTGAAGGTTTATACCCTTACATAAGGAACATGAAATGCAACTTTTGGCTTCTGGAGACAAGGCAAATTTTTTGACAAATATCTTCTCTTCGTTTAAGTCTTCCGAAATTTCTTTATGAAGTATTTGACATTAATATAGCTTATAAGAATTTTCCGGAACTCTTTTATTACAAATTAGGCTTATCTTGTCCATCATCTTTCTCAAGACGCAATTCCCAGAACATAAAAATCGACGTTATGAAATCTCTCAGAACGTGAATATACAATTTATAAAACTGTTGTGTTTTGACTTTGTATCAATGAGTCTAACTGCTATTTTTTCACAATATCTCGTTTCCTGTTAAACGTTTGTTTATTGAAAAGCATTGCGGTTATTTGTTGCTTTTTATCTCATCTTTCACCTTGTCTATTTTATGTATGTCGTTTTATTCTGCGTTCTTGGGAAGATTATACTTTCATTTATTCTCCATGCAATAAGAGGACGAGCACTCGAAATCGCTAGGCAGTATTGTCCAAACGTCTTGTGATATCCAAATTCCCAAATTAAAAAAATTTATTTAAAAAAATATGAATAAAAATCATAAAGTGATATAAAAATGGTGCCAAATTCAATTATTTTCTGAAACATAGTTCTTCTCGACTTAGTCAAATATTATTACTACTCTTTGAAATTTGTCATTCATACGCATTATACCCTAGCGATGCCTACAATGTGGAGAAACAATTAAAAATACCAATTGTTTGTTAATAATTAGTTGCGAATGGTGACTTGACGGTTAGCACGGTTTGTTAGCTTCGGCGAATAAAAGTATCAAGCGAACCTAAACATTGAAAGAACTTCCAGTGAGACATTCGTTCCGTAATATCAGAGGAAGATTTCTGGAAATTTTTAGGTCCAGTCATTGAAAATTGACGTAAATATCCATTTTGTAAGAAAACAGATGACGCCGTATACGATTGCGTCGTTAGCAGATTCGAAGGCCCCTCAACGTTAGTACACTCGCCTGTAACCTCTCCTATAAAGGACTTGTCTCTTCAAGAATTAAACATTAGAAAAGGCTGCATTTTCCCTTATCCATGCTCTTGTGTATTTACGGCTCTTTATATTTCTCCTCCTAAGGGTCTCATTCACACATTCTATCTATTCCTAGTTTGGTCTCCCTCTGGGTACGCTACCATTCACCCAGTAAATCTCTTCCACTCCCGTCAAACCGGATTTCTTCTACAATACATTCTTTGACAACCTACTCAACACTCACTTTGTCCATCACTGTTTTTCCGTAGATATTACACAAAAATTGCATGCTGATCATGCTGAAGTTACTCTTGTTCTCTTCTTGATACGGCATAAGAAAGGATAGGATAGGATGGAGTAGGCTGGAATGGAATAGGGTGGGACTGGACAGGATAGGAAAGGACGGGTCAAGCAGGAACAGCATTGAATGATATAAGATAACCTCATATGACATCTTATTCTATTATTTTAAGGAAACATTTCTTTTAACTGATGGAGATAGGTATTTCGGGTTTTTATCGTGTACAAAACTACAAATTCTCTCAACTATTCTCTTTTCATCTTTTATTTTCTTTTAACTATTACAAAAGAATTAAAACCCAAATGACTTGCAATCATGAACAATTTCTTGTCACCTATTTCATCCCGTTCCACCCCATCGCCACCCATCTCATCCTTTTTCAGCACATCCCATCTTATCTCATCCTATCCCATCCATCCTATTCTATTTCATCTCATTCTATCTGATTCCATCCCGCTCAATCCCACTTAATCCTATCAGATGCCATCCCATCTCCTCCTATCTCGATCCATCCATGTCCTCCTATCCCATACCACAACACATTTTCCCATTCCATCTCATCCTATCCTATTTCATCCTAACTCATCCAATCCCATCCAATCTCATTTCATCCCCTTTAATCTCATCTGATTCTATCCCATCCTACCTCACCTCATTTGATCCTACTCCATCACACTTCACCTCATCACAACTTGTATCAGTTTATCCCATTCCCTTCTATCATATCTCATCACATCTCATTCCATTATATACAATTTTATTCCAAAACTCTAAAATATAATAAAATTCTCCCTTAATTCTTAGTAAATGAACCCAAAAAACCTCCTTTACACCCGAAATCTACAAAAACCTTCCTAAATACCCCGCATGAAATCGCCTTGATACATGATTTGAGGATTCAGTTATGGAAATGACTAGAGACACTTTTTTAAAGATGGAATGGACTGCAGTACCTCTAAAAATTCAAGAATTGTAGAAGGTCAAAGAAGTTCCAGCAAAGCAGGTCCTAGGCACCTCTCAGCAAGTAAAATTATTACAAATTTAAAAAGTGATCTCTTTGCATACTTGCCTGTAAGGAATTGTTGAATTGAACATAGATTGACGACACTTCTTTTTTATGCTTGGAAGTTATTTTCAGAGGATTTGCGTTGTAAGAAGTGATTTTTCGAAAATACATATCTGTTAGTGCTTATTGCTTTCTTCTCATTCTAAAAGGTAATTATCCTGAAAAACGTATACCAGGAAAACGAGTCCTATTAAGGCGTGTCCTTGAAAAACCTAGTCAATAGAACTCTGAGCCCGAAACATTTTGCTGGAGTTAGAAACTGATTCCATGTCCAGTGAACTCGGAGAAACGATACATTTCCTCAGATTTGAAAAGTTTTCCCGGAAAAACCCGTCCTGCGATACTTGGAAGCATGACAAATTATATTTTTCTGAGGGAAGATCTTCTGGGAAGACTGTTCCTAGAATGCCTTGTCCTGAAAAGACCTGTCCGATAGTGCCTCTCAGTAAGGTACGTTTTTTGATAGCGTAGGAAGTGATTACCTTTGAAGACCGTCCTGTGGGAACCTGTTTGTTAGGAAAGTTGCCTAGTAGTAGAGTAGAAATTTCTCAAATGAGCTCAAGTTTTTCGATGATAAAAGCAAAATCCAAACACAGTTGCAAAAAATATTCTACTTGGTAGTCTCAAGTCACGCCATGAATGTGTTTGAAAAAAATCAATTCGTTTATTTACAATTCTCGATTGGAAATTTTGGCATCGATTGATGGTAAAATTATTTTCTCGTAAACTGTACAATGTAATTTTTTGAAGTTCAGGGAAAATTTTATGAAATAAATACGGTTTACATTAGCATTTTTAAAAATGGGATAATTCATTATTGTTACTAATTGTCATCATTTTTTAATAAACAAACGTTGATTTAGCCCTGTTCTACACGCGATATTCGAAATTTTTTTCGAGCAGTGTAATCTATGGATTTCACGATTCAAAAACCATTCCAAACTTTTTGTGATTGCACTTCAGGTTCGTAATGAATAATATTGTTTAGCTCCTTGCACCGGGCTCAGCGGCCACCTCTCGGAATCGCATCACTCGAAACGCGCATTACAAATTCTTAGCATCACATGAAGGACAGGAATTTTTTGCGTCACTATCGTTTGTAATTGATATAAAAGTATCAGAAACAGTAACTTCACTTCTAAGACATACAGTTTACACTAAATAATTCCTTTTTTTTTATACATATAATATTGCTAATTAATGAATATTTCATCCTTGACAGTTTACAAGCAAGCTTTTTATCATCTACATTCTCAAAACAATGATACTGACGAATATTCCTAATTGTAGTTGCTTTAGAAAAACCTGCTTCTAACGTTTTTTTTGTTTACTCTATGTTCATTATGAGAACAAAAAATAAACTTGATCTTAAATAAGTGATTTTAATAATAAAAAATTCTACTTATTTTTTTCTACGACATGGCACCATCGGTAAAGTAATAGATTTCCTTAATATTTTTATACCCGAATTTCTGTTTCCAGTACTCGATAACTTTCGATTTACTGCAGCGTACCGGGCTTGTATCATGAGTCAGTTTTTCAGGAATAATGACGTAAATATCGTGATTTTTCTTTCCATTTCAAGAATTTTACTACAATTAAAAATACTCAGCAGCATAATTGTTTTGAACCTGTAGATGATAAAAAGCGTGCTTGTAAACTGTTCTCGAACAACACCGTTTTCGTCGATTAAATTTTATCTGGAAAATAAAATTTGAACAACTTTATTTGTTTGTTTCTGCGCTAGTCAAGGATGGAAAAATTAGGTGCATTAAAAAAAGAAATTATTTATTGTGTACTGTATTTCTTAAAAGTGAAGTCACTGATTCTGATACTTCTTTATTCATAATGTCTCCCCTAAGGGTTTACATAACCTCCGTTTCTTTACATACAACAAATTTTCTTCTTTTCTCTTAGCCTAACTTATTTTCTGATACATACATATATACACATAAAACTCTTATTTCTACGCATGACGCAACGAGATGGTGTTTCCAAAGTACTACGAGCGAGCGAGCGAGTGATCGAGAGAACTATGAGTGATCGAGTGCTTGAGCGTTCTTTTCGATTATCCATTTGAGCATACGAGTCTTTCCTCCCCCAGAATCATAACCACGCTCTTTCGCCAGCTTCCTTTGTCTTCCATTCCTCTCATACATCCTTCCCATCTATGTTCCCATGTTTCTTCTTCCCATTCACATATTCTGCACTTTCTTTTCTCATTCTTGAGCCAGCTCCCCTCCCTCCCTTAGCTTTTCTTCAAATCTCCATGCTCTTTTCCCTGCTCTCATACTTGATTTATCCCTTTGCGTTTTCTCTCTAACCATATATCCAGGTGTCCTTCAATTCACTCCTAACGTCCATCTCGCATATCGTTCTTGTATCCTTTCCATCTCTTCCCTTTCCTTCCATCCCCATATTTCTGCCCCGTGTCCTAATACCGGCCATACCAGGGTGTCAAACAACCACATTCTTCTTTTCCAATCTTCCTTGAATCTTCTTTTTCCTATACTTTATACCTGCTTCATTACCCCTGTCACAAATATTCAAACTGTTTTACTTCTTCTATCTTCACTCCTTTTCATCTCTCAGTCCATACTTTTTTCTTCCCCCTCCTTTTCTAAACCTCATTATCTTTGTCTTTCCCACATTCAACTGCAACTTCTTCTCATCAAAGTATTTCTCCATGCCTGTAATTAGACCCGCCATTCCCTCTTGATCTCAGCCATTACAACTATATCATCTGCATATGCCAGTGTATATATCTTCACTTTTCCCATCTTTACACCTCCCCATCCTTTTCTTCTCATTGCATCTTCCAAGTCTGAGATCAAGGTATTAAATAAAAGTAGGCTCAGAGGACACCATTGTCCTACTCCTCTCACCGACCAGAAATTGTCGCCCCCTTGATCAGTTACCTGTACCCTGCTTCTTGTCTCACGGAAGATTTCTGAAACTCGCTTTATCAGTCCTTCCCTTATCCCTTTTTTTACCATAACCTTTTCTAACTCTTCCCTGTCCAGAGAATCGAACGCCGCTTTTGGGTCTACGAACATAGCTAT
>WSXT02224630.1:0-16673 GCA_011762715.2 Neuroterus valhalla | reverse complement strand
AATGTGTATCACAGGCAATGAGATTCGAAGACAATCGGAAGAAAATTCGGTCCGTTTCTACCTAAAACTGTTCAAATCATGAATTTGCTTATAACTATTGTTGATAAATTAAACAAATCATAACGTATGACCAAATTACATCGATGTGTATCACAGACAATGAGATTCGAAGACAATCTGAAAAAAATTCGGTCCGTTTCTGCTTAAAACAGTTCAAATCATGCATTTGTTTATAATAATTGTCGACAAATTCAACAAATTATATCATACGACAAAATTAAATCAATTTGTATCACAGGCAATGAGATTCAAAGACAGTCTGAAGAAAATTCGGTCCATTTCTGCCTAAAACTGTTCAAATCATGCATTTGTTTATAACTGTTGTTGATAAATTAAACAAATTATATCGTATGACAAAATTACATCAATGTCTATCACAGGCAATGAGATTTGAAGACAATCTGAAAAAAATTCGGTTCGCTTCTGCATAAAACTGTTCCAATCATGCATTTGTTTATATTTATTGTTGATAACTTCAACACTAAGAAAAATTTTCACAGAGAATTGAAAAAAAAAAATTGAAAAAATCAACATTTTTTTCACTATTTGCAGCTCTATAAAAATTTTAAATAAATAAAAATTTAAAAATCGGCTTTGACAGTTTTGTTAAGGATTCATAGTTAAATTTTTTCAAGAAAATAATTTGAAAATCGATTAAGAATTGGGACCTACAGGTTATTTTGAACATCATTTTTTCATTTTGCCCCACTGTGGAGTGGTTCGCTGAACCCCTTCATCCTCGATTCCGTATTTGAGAGAATTTTCACCTATTTCACTGACCGAAAAAAATTTTGATATAATAAATGAGTTATATGGGTATCAATTCTAACAGAATAGTTGAATTAGAAAAAAAAGATTAGTATAAACCAAGGAGAGACACTTCCTACGAAAGGAGACATATTTATGAAAAAATGATTTCATTTCCGAAAAAAAGTTGAATACTTCAATCGAACAGAATACTCGTCTACTAGGAAAGATGATTTTTCTGTTAAATATCCAAATTTTGAACGAAGAAATACAGTTCTGAACTAAAAAAGGTGAACTCTAACCTAAAATATAATACTTGACTACAAAATCAAGAATAGTTAACGAACTGGCTTACAACTTAGGGAAATTTTTTATTGACTTCTATAAATTTAGTTTACTTTTGAGTGAAAAAAACTTTAAAATTATATATTTTTGAGCAAGAATGAAATTTGCTAAATTTCTAGTTTAAGAGGTTAGCTTTCAACCAGAAAAAGACGAATTTTCAATCAAAATTTTCAATCAAAGAGACGCTGGAGAAGAAATAGGTTGAAGGGATTCGGAGAAAAAATGAAGAATAGGAATCTAAAAGGTGGAGGAGAGGAGGGGTTGACAAGATAGTAGAAGGAATAAAGAGGGTAATTGATTAGGTAAAAGATGCAGCAAGAACCAAAGAAAAGGCGGACATAGAGAAAATATGATGGTGGAATGGGGAAGTTAAGGAATGTAGAGAGGAAACAAAGGAGAGTGCCAGAGAATGGAGAAGGTGGGAGATCAGCGGAAGAGAGCACAAAATGAGGAAGCAAGAATATGAGGGAATGATAAACGAGAAAAAGCAGAAGGAAAAGGAAAGATATAAGGAAGAAGTGGAGAAAGCGATGAAGGAAGGAAAAGTATGGGAGATGACGAATAGGGGAATAGGAAGAAGGAAGGGAGGAAAAGATGATATAAAAATGAGAGAACGGATAGAGTTCTTCAGGGGACTGCTAGGGAAGGGGGAGGAGTAAAGAAGGATTATTGTTTCCCCCTTACGCCTAGGTTTTACGAGAATCATATAAATGATTGTTGAAAATAGCAAACAAATAAACTTTTTTTCTCCCTCATAAAGTCGTTGGAAGGCAGTAAAAGGAAACTATTTTTGTTTTCAAAGACAGAACCAGAACCGCAAAGATGAAATGATGCTGCGGTCGTAAAATAAATACTCGTTCTTTCCGAACGATGTAAGAAAAAAAACACAACATTTTTATTGTGCAGTTTTAGAGGAGTTGAGTTCTTTTTATTTATCTTGGAGATATAATAAAGAAAAGTAAATTGAATCAGGAAAAAGAGGAGAAGATGAAAAATGTTCTGTGCCTGAATAATTTGAGGAAAAAATGAGTGACCCTGTTTCAGTTGAATTAGAATACATTAGGCGCGCGTCTTGAGGCGCTGACTTTAGAAGCCGTCGGTCGGAGGTTCGAATCCTCTCACCAATGTGTTGTTCCTAACCATAATTCTTCATGAATCTTCTTGAATCATCCGGAATAATAGTTTCACTCAGTTTTATTCGCAGATTTATATTTTTTCTACATTCATAGGAAATTCTCCACTTTCATTGTGATTTCATTCACATTTGGATTCTATTACTAAATATAACAATATTTTTCAACAATAAAAATGATAGTGGATATAAATAGGAAAGTCATTGAGCGTCAAATTGGTGCTGAATTTTCGTCCTGCGTCACTCTAAACAAATTCTGTTCTTTATTCATCCAAAATCTACATGATTTTTTCCCTCCCACACCTTATCGTGAATCTCACAACTATTTTCCTTTTGTTTCCTTTTTTGATCTTTCCCAGATATTTCGGTTCCCCTTCTTCTTCACCAACCTATACCAGCTATTATATCATGACCCTGCAATTTTTACCCAACCATCCACATCACCCCTAGCTTGCTTACTCAATTTCCTCACACCTCCCTTATTTCCTTACACTTCCGTCCATCCTACCTCCATCTTTTCTCTCTTCTCGCACTTCCACTCACCTATTTTATCCACCTACGACCCATAATCTGTCCAAAAATGATCTGTCCTTCTCTTCCCTATCTCCAACACCTGCCACATTACTTACCTTGCGCCTATCATAATCTTTTTTAGCTGCAGCTCGTTTGCATCTTTCGTTTTTAACCGAGAACCAAGGTAGCAGAACTCCTCTACTAACTTTATCAGATAGCTACAAATCTTCCATTCATACTCTACCCTGCATCTTCTATTTCTGAGACACTTCACCTTAGTCTCACTCACCTTCGCCCTCAAATCCTTTTTCCTCGCACACTCTTCGAACGCACAGACCATCAGATTCATCCCTTTTTCTTCATAGCTAATATGGAATTCTAAAGCATTCCAAAGAACCTTTTTGCTTAGAGAATGAAAAGCTGCTCTGAAATCCACGAACAGTGCAACAAGTTTGCCTTTTTCCATCCCAAGTTCCTATTTGTCATAAAGTTGAGCACGTTATTATAATCTATGGCTCATATACCTTTTCTGAAGCCATTTGCCTACGTGGTATACTTCCCTCTTATTCCACTTGTCATTCTAGTCTTTCTTTCCTTATTTCCTTCGCCCCTTACCCTATATCCCACGCTCCACAGTAGAGACTTGGAATATTTCTTCTATTAGTCCTTTCCTACTTCCTTATTCATAACCTTCCTTCCTCGTCTTCCCTTGTTTCTAACTTCCCATTCCATCCCTTTCCTTACCACTCTATCGACTTCTTCCCTGTATCTTGCCTTCTTCTCCTGTCTTTTTTCCTCAACTTACTTTCGTGATCTCGTTCCCTCCTATTCAGTTCTCTTTCCTCTAGATCCTCCTTCTCCAATTCTGCTTCACTCTCGTTCACTCAGTCTCTTCTTTCGCTTCATTTATTATTTAACCATACTCTTCTCTCTTTTATTTCATCTTCACCCTTATGTTGGCCACCACAAATATCTATTTTATCCTCTCTATCCAATCATTATCTATTCCTTGTTCTTTCATGGCCTTTCAAAGGACCTTCCTGTTTATGGAATCAATAGCTGCTTTGAAATCCATGAATGATGAAATGACTTTCCCCTTCTTCCGTTCCGAGTTCATCTTTACTAGATAAATGGACACACGAATATCATTTATGGTTTCCATACCTTTTCCGAAGTTGGCTTGGCTACATGGTATACTTTCCTTCTCTTCCACATGTCAATGTTATCTCTTCCTGAATACTTCACGTCTCTAGACCTCATTGCAAATCTTCCACATCTCCTCTTTGACTCCTTCTCCGACATATTTCACTGCTTCGCTCTCCAAGCCATCTTCACCTGTTGCTTTTTCTTTTTCAGTTTTACGATATCGTCATCAACCCCTTCCCAACTCATCTTATTCCCACTGTCCTTGTCTTTCGCAACCACCATTTTTTCTTCTCCTTTTACCCTTTTTTCAAGCCCCCTAGCAGAGACACTTATATACTTGGTGAATTTGTTCATTCCGATTACCTCATTTATACCCTCCCTTCCTCCTCTTTCCCTGTTTATAACCTCCCGTTCCCTCTCTTTTCCCACCGCTCTATCAATTTCTTCCTTGTGTATTTCCTTCATTTCCTATTTCTATTCGCTCAACACTCTTTCGAGATCTCGTTTCCTTATATTGAGTTCTCTTTTCTCCAGTTTTCCTCTACTCAACTTTTCTACACTGTCGTTCAGGCAGTCTTAGCTTTCCCTCCACTCATCATTTCATCATCCCCTTTTTGTCCGCTCTCTATCTACTTGCCGAAAAAGAAATGAATTGCAAACGAAGAAGTTCAATTTTCTAGTAAGTTGAATTCTCATCTATTGAAATAGATGTGTAACAGACAACTTTGAACAGGTTGTTCTATTATGAATCAATTAATGAAGAGTTTTCAAGGAAACAAGCGGAAGCAATGAGGAGGATCGAGAAAAAGTCAAACTGGGAAGTTTCTTTAAAACGAGGTTAAATAGAAGAATTCCTAAAAGATGAGGTTGATAGGAAAGCGATAGGAAAAACTGAAGGTAGGGTGTAGAAGAATGAAGGGAGCAAGGGCAAGTCAATGAGAGAAAGTGATGGGAATGGGTAGAGGAAGGAGGGTTAGTTTAAGTAAGTACTTAAAAGGCATCGACTGAAATCGCGGCGAATAATGTTTTAGTGGAGAAGGGAATGTCATTGGAGAATGGAGTAAGAAAGAGAAATTTTGGAAACAGTGGATGAAGAGGAAAGCAATCGAGAGTAGGTTAAGAGGAAGTATGAGAAAATGAGGAGAGTGAGAGAGTGTTGATGAGAGGAAGTGAGAGGGACTTAGGGTAAGGAAAGAAAATTGAGAAAAACGTAAAAAGAATATGAGGGAAGCAGGATGAAATGAGTAGATGAAATTGAGTTGGTGGAGGTGATTTTGTAGCAAACAAACGTAACTCCGAACCGAATGGTTTCATTTTCAATCAGAAATATTGATCCTTCACGGCAAGATTCAAATCTTAAACATTATGCAGAAATCCTGAACCACATGGTTGACTTCTTAATTAGGAACAATAAATTTTTAACCTTTTATGGAATAGTTCCGACAAATCAATATAAGTTACCAAACGAAAAATCAACAAGTGAGAGGAAGTGAAGGATAGAGGAAGTATGGGAGGAGAGATGGGGCGAAGTAAGGGAAGATCGGAGTAAATGAAGCGAGAATTCAGGGACGTGGAAAACGATTGGAAGAGAGGGGAAAAAGAGGATGAGAGGTATGGCGAAAGCACGGGAGAGAAGATGAGATGAAGTCAGGAGAGATAGGAGTAGATGGAGCCAGAATTTGGGACGTGGAAGAAATAGGAAGAGAGAGACAAAAAAGAGAAAGAGGGGAATGACGGAAGCATGTGAGGGAAGGAGGGAAGATGAGGCGAAGTCAGGAGAAATCAGAGTGGATCTGGAAAGAGTTTCGAGATGTGGGAGAAAATGAGAAGAGAGGAAGACATAAAAAGAAAGAAAGAGAGAGGGAGGGGGTGTAAGGAGTAAGTCTTCAACATGTACTAGCAACTTCCATTCAATTTTGAATAACAGATTCTCTCCCTTGCCCTATAAACCATTTAAATCCATGAAGTATCCAACGTCGTTCAGATCAATTGGAAATTTTTCTCATAACTGGACTCCAATCCAAATTGATTATATCTTCGGAAAGGAAGATTAGTTTCCTATCAAGAAAATACGAATTGACATAAAACACAATAGTTTTGAACCTTTTCAAATAAAAATGATAAATTCGTTATTCAGAGTATAATCAAATTATTTTCAACCAACAAGAAGCATTTTCAACAACTATTTCAACTTCTAGCCAGATTGTTGAATTTTTACTGAGAAGATAAGGGTTTATAGTACATAATTTGACAGTAGAGAAGAAAGTTTTCGAAAATACAGTGGAATAAATAAATTCTTGAGAGAAGAGGTGAAGAAATTAATGTAAAGATGGAGGTAGGATGAAGGGAAGTGTGAAGTCAATAAGGAAAGTGTTAGAAAATGGGGCAAAAGAGCGAGGGATGCTGTAGGAAACTAAGAGGAAGACAGCAAAAGTAATTGGGAATTAGTGAAGGTGTAAGGATAATTTCTTGAGCAAGTTATGATTCGTAGATATAGAGTAGGGGTGAGTAGGTGTGGGTAAAGAGGGTAGCGATGAAGATATAATGAACGGAAGTTTGGGCAAATAAGATGAGTTGAGAAAATGAAGTAAGCAAGCAAGAGTGGATGTGAGGCTCTTAGAGGACATCAGCGAAAATGGCGGGATATCAGAAAGAGTATTAGGATTATAGTTTGAGAAGGTAAGATCCGTGATCGGAAATAAAAGGTAAGTACAAGTAGGTATAGAGAGAAGCGATAAAGGTAGAATAAAGGGAAGTATGAGGAAATAAGAGAAGTGTAAGTCAGTGAGCTACGTGAGCGAGGGGTGATGTAACTACAAGGAAGTCGACGGAAGTGTAGGATAGGGGTGAGAAGGAGTCAATAAAGAGGGTAGCGATAAGGTGTTGATAAGAAGTGTAAAGGAAACAGGAGAGTATGAGGAGGCGAAGTGAGCGAGTGAGGGACAATGTAAAGAACTGAGGGGAGGTCAGAAAAAAAGGAGGTAGATCAGGTGGTATATATGGAATTATTTTTGAGCTAGTAAGTGGGCGTGGGTACAGAGGAGAGGTGAGTAAAAGGGATAAAGAGAGAATTAACGGGGGTATTATGGAGGTAAGAGTGAAAAAATGAGGAAACAGGTGAGGAAATAAGTTAATCGAGTAAGGAGCAATATGAGTAAGTAAAAGAAGGTCAGCGAGAGTTGGGGTAAATCAGTCAAGGTGTAAGGAATATTTTTCGAGCAAATTATGAGTAGAGATGAAGGTTTGATGAAAGGAAGTGTGGTGAAATAAGGACAGTGTGAGGAGATGAAGTTAGCGAGAGGCGACGGAAGTAACAAAAAGGAGGTAAGCAAAAGTAGGGGATAATCAGTTGTTGTGTGAGGAATATTGTTTGTGCAAGTTGTTAGTCAAAGGTGTAGGGAAGGAGTGAGTAGAAGTCGGGATGGATCAAGAGAGTATAATGATTATCTTTGAGTAAGTTATGAGGCATGGGCACAGAGAAGAGGTAAATAGGAAAGGATTACGAGAGAAGCAATAAAGGTTTGATGAAGGGAAGTGTGAGTCAATGAGGGGAGTCTGAGGAGATGAAGGAAGCAAGTGAGGAACTAAGAGGATATTAGTTAGAGTAGAGGGAATCCAGGGAGAGTGTAAGGATTATTTTTGAACAAAATGTGAGGCGTGAGTAAAGAAATGAGATGAGTGGAAATGGGTGAAGAGAGAAGTAATAAAGGTGCGATGAAGTGCGGTGTAAGGAAATGAATGATGTGCGAGGAAATGGAGTAAGCGAGCGAGAGGTGATGTGGAGAACCTAGAAGAATTCAGCGGAAGTAAGAGAATTCAGCGAAAGAGGAAGAAATCAGTAAGGGTGTCAGGATTATTATTCTTGCACACCGTGAGACATAGGTGTAGGGAAACAGTGAGTGGAAGTAGGTAAAGAGGATGGCGATAATGGTCTAATGCAGGGAAGTGTGAGGAGATGAAGTAAGTGTAAGGAGATGAAGTTTGCGAACAAGGGTACATGAGAGGAACAATTAATAGGTCAGTGAAAGTGGAGAGAAATTGAGGAGAGTGCAAGGATTATTCTTAAGCGAGTTATGATGCACGGGTAGAGATAATAGGTGAGTGAGAGTGGGTGAAGGGAGGAGCGATGAAGACAGGAGGATGAAGGGAAGTATAAGGAAGTAATGGAAGTGTGAGGAAATGAGGCAAGCGAGTAAGGTACGATGTGAGAAAATAAGTGGAAGTCAGTCGAAGTGAGGGGAAACCAGGGAACATGTAAGGAGTATTTTTGAGAAATTTATAAGACATGTGTCTGCGGAAGGGGTAAGTGTAAGTAGATGAGTACAATAAAAAGTACGAAAGTGAAGAAGTACGTGAGATAAAACGGTGTTTAAATGATGAGAATGGTGGAGGACGGAACGTAAAAAGTAGGTAGCGAATGAGGAAATGGAAATGGGATATGATATAAAATACATTATTATCAGGTAGAAGAACACAATTCATATGGGCAGCTGCATTGCAGGAGAAATAAATTGCGGGATTCGAGCTCCATACTTCAAAAACTCGAGAGCCACACTTTGTAAAAATTTACACTCAACTAGCATGACAAACCGAAGGGCGTTTAAATTCATCACGATGAATAATTCAGATATGCAAACCAAAGCACCCGGATTATGAACAAGAAAAATGTTTTTCTCATACCAGAAAATTATAAAACTATACATTTATGCGTCTTTTTCATGCAGTCAATAATTTTTATAATGGGTATAAATTAATAATGAATTTTTGAATTCCTTCTATCATGGAAATTTCGTGGAAGCTGAGCCAATTGTCGATTTATTTTGCAGTTACAAGTGATTTGCATTTTTAAATTGTGCTACAAAATAATTTACTGGTAAATTATGACGTTTACTGTTTTTAGTCCTTCCTGGTTATTCGCATTCTTCCTCGTTATAATTCATATTGCCTATGAGAAAAAAAACTTCAGCATTCAGCATTAAGTTAATAAGGTAGGTTGCTTTTAGCAATAGTGTAATTGTTCGTTATTATTAAAATAATTACTATTATACCATTAGGCCAAGTCCCTTTCAGATGAGCATAACTCGTTCGGTTCCAGCCTCGTTTTACTAATAGGAAACAAGAAATCGGTATGGAAATATTGCATGCTGGTATCTAGTCTGCTCATCATTCTCTGCACATCATGACTGATGCTGTCATGAATTTCTTGTCATCTACGAACGCCCTGCCTAGTACCAAACCAATCGCCCAGTTGTCCATTCACTCACACTCGCTTCACTACCATCATACATTGCTTATATTGCTTTAAGGATCCAACCAGTCACTCTATACTCTTCCGAAACTTCCCAAAGATTGAAAGTATCCTCATTGTCGGGAGCTTTATCCAGATTAAGAGATGTACAAGAAATTTCTTTGGTTCCCTTATTATTCACATGACTTCATCTATGAGTATTTTGGTAAATATCTTCCTCATAGTTTTTAGTAGGCTAATGCTTAGTAGGCTCTAGAATGATTACATTCGCTTTGATCACCCTCCCCCTTGTAGATCAAGACGTTGATCGCCTCTTTCCAATCATTTGGAACTTCGTTGTTCACAGCACATACCAATTCTGCTCCCGGCAACACGGACGAGAACTGGTTTTTCGAGCTTGACATCACATCTTAGATAATGATTCCGCTTTGATTTCGAATTGGACTTTTTTGTCGTCAATCCGTATTTTCTGGATACGTTCAACTGTTTTCAAAGTAAAATTTTTGTTGTTGTTAGATAAAAATCCCTGGCTAGAAATTCAACTATTCTTTCGACATTCGCCATTTTGTCTTAAAAACCGTCGTATTTGGACGGAAACCAACACTCTGAATAAACTATTGAAGCCATTGAACTTCCCAAGTTGAAAATTCCACTATTCCATGAAAAATAACTGTTTTGTTGAAAAATCATCAATTTTTCATGGTAAAAATTTATTTTCAATACTGAAGTTTAGCTGTTCCTGTTCCATGATCATCCCAATTTTGTTAAAATACAACATTTAACTTCTTATTATTTTTTGAATTGAATCGGATATATTTTTGTTAAATTTATATTTTCTGCTTGGAATTTCAACTACCTGCTCGAAAAGCAACAAGACAACGTGAAAGTGAAGAATAAGGGGGGAGAGAAACACGCAAGAATAGCGTTCTGGAATGTGTCAGGGTTAAAAAGGAGGACGCAGGATTCTGGGAAACAGTACAAAAGTAATGTGAGGTAAAGATGAGCGAAACGTGGGTAGTTGAGAAGGAGTGGAAGTTTATGCAGAAATTATTGCCGAAAGAATATGTGTGGGAGATTCAATCAGGGTGAAAAGGATTACGAAAAAGGTCAAGGTCCATCAAGCTAGCACCTCGACAATCCAATTCCTAAATTTCTTCGCAACAGAATTTTCGGCTCTTTTTGATCTTTTACTGGGCTGTATTCTTTCGGAGGTAAAAGAGGAAACGTCAGTAAAGGAGGATAATAATACCGAGAGAAATGACGAAATGACGGTAGGGAGAGATAAAGTAGAAAAGAGAATTCTCGACCGTTGCATGTGTATATGGGAGAAGCGGTGAAGAGGAAGGGTAAAGAGTGATGGAGAAACAGGCAGAGAATAGAGAGGAGGGTCCTAATAGAATAAAGTGTCGGTGCTAATAGGATAGAGAGGGCAGGGGGCTTTCGACTTGCTGCAGGAGACTGGATGGTTTATTCGTAATGGCAATACCAAGGGAGAGGAAAGAGGGGAGATAACGTTCTATTTGTGTTTAGTAATCCACTGTTTAGTGTCCTAATGGCAGACCTTACGGAGGAGATGAATTGGAAGATGTAACAAAAATGTAAGAAGATGATTAGATAGAAAATGTAGGGAAAGAGGGAAAAGTTAGAAGAAGAAAAATGTGAGTTAGTTAATGGTAAACAGAGTTTAAAAAAAACAACTGATGAACGGTAGGGAATATGAGAGTTAGGGAATGATAAGTGAAAGGCGATGAGGGATAGTGAGAAAATTACGAGTGGAAGGAACAGGGTGAAGCTGGGAAATCTCAAATTGGGTAAAAGCGGAGGAAGTGAAAAAAGGAGAATATAGGGGATTCAAGGGCAGTTTTGGGAGAGATGATTGGAGGAAGGTGAGGCATAATGCGGTAGAGGAAGTTTGATGACTCGGATAAAAGTTTCAGGAAGGGAATAAAAGGGTAGCATGACAAATAAGGGATAGGGACACTTGAGTTAGAGAAAAAAAAGTGACAGGAATGTGGGAGAGGAAAGGAAAAAATAACAAAAAAGCTTGAGAAGTAAAATTGATGGAAGGTGAGGGTAAGAAAGATAATGTGAAATGGAGGAGGGTGATGGAGCGAGAAGTCACATTCGTTATAAAAAAAGGGTTAGTTAGGAAACAGGCGATTGGTGAGGAAGGAAGCTCGACGAGAAAGAATGGGGAGAAGTAAAGGGAATAAAAGCGTAACAATAGGAATGGAGAGAAAAGACAGTACACTTAGAATAAGCGATGTTACAAAAATGTAAAAAAAATCAGAAGAGGAAATGGGAGAAAATATGATTGAAATAAGATGCGTTGATAAGTGTAAGGAAAATTCAAAGACGAGGGTGAGGGAAGGACACACAAAAGATAAGGTAGGGTTGTGGACGAGAAAACAAGAATGGTGGAGCAAAATTAGAAAAGTTGAAATTCAAGAAAACATCTAGGAGTAAAGAAATGGAAAATGAAGAGGGTTAAAGGAGGAAATATAAGAAGAAATATAAGAAGAGGCTAATATTGAGGAAATTATAAAATATGATTGCATGTAAGAGGAGCAGCTGGCGGAGTTACCATAGAAATAAACAGTTAACGAGAGAAATGTAAAGGAGAAAGAGTAAGGACAGCGAAGAGGATTGAAATGATAGAGGAGCAGTAAGGAAATAATACAAAGAGAACGGGGAAAACTGTGGTGGCATGAAAAATTCTGGAGGAAGGGGACTAATAGTATTGATAGGAGGTTGAAGGATGGGGAATTAACTAAGTTTAAGAAAAGTGAGGGAAAAGGGAATGCGGAACAATAGAAAGAAAGAGAAAAGAGGGGATGGGAGAAATTCATGAAGTGATGGAAAAAAGCAGATTAGGGTAGTAAGTGAGGATGAGAGGTGCTACTGAGGGTTAGAGAAATAAATGGTAAGGGTGACAAAAAAATAAAAGTGTGTAAAGTGAAACAAATGACGAAACGGGAAAAAAGAAAGTTGATGAATATAAAGGAAGAGAGAAGAGAAAGAATAGCAGATAGCAGATAAAAAACATGGGGGAAAAATAAGTGATGAAGGCAAGGGGGAGCGAGGGTAAAAACAGGAAGTGAGGGTGGAGGTGAGGATGATGAGAGAATTACATGTGATGGAAATTAAAAGGAAGTTGGAAAATAGCAAATTAAGGAAAATTGAGGAATATGTTGTTCAGAAAAATGAGAGCAAGTGAGAGAGGTAGGTTGGGGAGAATAGGGCAAGTTGAGGTGAGAAAAATAAAGAGTAGAGGAGTTACGGAGTTACGGAAGGGATGGAAGGGAAGTCTTGCGATCAAGTAGGAGAAGCAGTAGATTTTGGAAAGAAAAGTGACAGAAATAGGAAAAGATCTGTAGAGGAATATGAGCGATGTGACGGAAAGAAAAATAGGAAGCAATATTATGCGAAATCATAAAAGAGGTTTCGTGAGAAAAGGGTAGGAAAAGAAGGGGAAGGGAAGGGAATGAGAGGTAAGGGGAGAAAAAGAGTAGTAAGGGAAAGAGAAGTGGAAGAAAATGGGGGGGGGGGGGCAGTAAAGGCAGCAGAAGTAACAAAAATGTAGAGTAGTTGGAGAAGAAGGAATGGAGGAAAATCATGAGAAGTGAGAGTACGGAAGATGAGTGGTAATTCAGGAAAGTTATGTGAAATGAAGGCAGGTAAGGGACGCATATAAGGTCGAGGAAGTAAGCACCGACAAATGATGAAAGGGGTAAAGAGGGGAATGAAGGAAAGAAACCGCAGAGTTAGAGGAGGAAAAGTGACAGAAGTGGATGAAAGTAAGGAAAGGGAAAACAAAGGGGATTAAGGAAGTAAGAAGAAGAGTAATGAAAGAAGAAGAGAAGGAAATAGAAGTGGAGAATAACTGGGAAGAAAATTGAAATGAAATAAGAGTGAGGATCGTATAAGATTGGATAGAGAATCCACCTTCGTAGGCGCCTGCTGCCTCCTCTTTATAATTTTTCGAAGAGTTTTCAGAGACGGTGAACGCTGCACATTGGGCTATTTCGAAAAATTCACTCCCAAAACCTACTATCTCTTGAACATATTGCCCACAGTGTATGTTCTTCAGATAAGATCAGAGCTCACCTAATGTGCAATCAGGAAAAATTTCAGATTTCATACGACGAAACAGAATTTAGGAAAATGCAGGCATCTTTACGGAATAGTTCTTATTCATAATTTCGAGTTCGCTGAATCCTGATCAAATGTTTGATCTAATTCGACGGAACGGTAACTGCAAAATTTTTGTAAACTTTAGAAAATTGGTAATGTTAAAATATTTGGTTATACTCTCCCCCTGTTAGGGGTTCGAGATTCTCCGCATAACCTTCTCTCTATTCCTTTCCACCCATTACTGCAAACTCAGGGATAAGGGGAGCCGACAGTTTGAGGTGGGTTCCAAACCACCAAGGGCTACCACTTCTCGAGTTCTCAAAGTTCTTCGGCATGGGAAACTCAAAGAACTCTAGAGGGACCGGACTCGCAACAAGACAATTCTGTGAAGTTGCTCAAATGCAAAAATTGTAGAAGTTTCCGAAAAAAAACCCTGATAAAAATATAGCAATTACCTTGAAACGCTCCGAGCTAGATGTATTGCCGAAGATGGAGACAGAGAGTCTCTCCTGTCTCTTTCGCAGCGACATCTGTGGTGATAGGAAGTGAGCCTGGATCGGTAGTGAGGAGGGATCGGGGCAAGCACATGTTGAGGTTCGCTATCTAGCCTGCAATGCAGTTCTATGTCTGGTACCGATCTGGTGGCAGGATCTTCGTTGGTAGCACTCTCTTCGGAGCCACCAAGCCCTGACACCGATAGCTGAGGCGAAGCTACCAGAAACGTAGCTCTATCTTGTCGTGTGAGCACGGGTTTTCCCTGAGGGGTTGGGGAGACCACCACTGGTATAGGTGTCCTTGTTATCAGGGCGGTGGTTTCCTCGCTGCTCCCGTACTCGTTCCCAGTGCCACTCTCGTGCGAACCATTCCCATCAGCGTTCATGGCTTTGCTTGGCGTGATAACTAGTTACGTCACATGGCCATTTCCTGCAACAAAGATACGTTCATCGTGATGTGATTGTACTATTATATAGCTAGGTTAGGTACTTCAATTATGAGCATTTGTGCAATCTACACACGAATGTATTAAACCATATCTACGGACAAGACGATTTATGCTTTCGACGGAAACAGACAAACTTGCATTGGGTTATCTGATTGAAATTGGGCAAACTTTGCGGTTTATTGTTTCGTTATATTTTATTCGGAGTCTTCGTTTTGTGGTGATTCCATCGGAATTTAACTTGTCTCATTAAGTTTATGATCAAAAGTGTTTGTGTATTTGGAAACCGACGACACTCAACCTATCAGTAAATCTTCAGTAATTCAAAAAGCTTAGGCTTGTGTGGAAGAAGAGATCTTACCTTACATCCCGCTCATAGTATTCAACACGAATTAAATTATCTGATCCAAGATTCTTTTTAAAAAATCATTTCAAGTGTAACGTAGCTGTGACATTAAAATGTCACTATAGTAACTCACTCTGTTTTTATGGTCTAGCATAAACGCGCAAGCCAGATACTCCAATAAGACCGACTATTGCTTTCTATGATGCTCCGCATGATAAATTTTTGGGAATTCTGAGCAAAACCAATTCAATAAGGTTGAAATTTAAAACGACAATCAAATCCACTTTTTCGATCTCACTATCATCAGGGCTGGTAAAGGTATCGTTACAAACTGTTACACGAAGCTTGCATGGTCTTTATCTTCAACAACATGATTGAAAGATTTGTCAAATTATTACATGCAAGATTTATCAGAACTTTTATTCAAATTATCGAAAATTCTTTGAAAATAAACAATTATCTCTCGTCTTTTGTTAATGAATATGTTGAAAAAAGAATAAATAGCATGGATTCCCATTGATTAATCAACATAATTCTGTAACAAACTCCAACATTTCTCCTTTTCGATCCTAATAGAATTTTAGTTCTCCCGTTTATCCCCAAATTTTGTCGCAACAAGAAAATTTGGTTTGAACAGTTCATGATCATTCCAATCTTTTATTCCGAGAAATATATTTCCAATGGTTTCCGCAATTTGGAGGATCCTGTCAAGAAAAGAAATAAGACACACATCATTTATATAATTAACTCTTCGGCTTGTGATGGTTGTTATATTAGCCACTCTAAACAATGCCTTCATTTTGTTCTTAGAGAACATGAAAATGATTGTTCACATGATGATCGTGGCACTGCACCTTAACAGAACTCACATGATTTTGATCATCTTTTTGACTTCGAAAATGCAAAAATTTTTGCTAATCAATCCAAGTACAGAGAACAAGTGTTAAGAGAAATAGTTCAGATTATTTAGAAAAAAAACCGAATTTATCTGAGATCTGACACATAAACTATTAGTAATTTCTATGTTCATTTGATTAAAAATTGTTCTCAACTTGGATAACTATTAATACAATCATCAACACTTTAGAGATAGTTTTTGGATTCACCTTCCAATGTTTCACTTGTTTCATCAAAATTACATTCAAATGTACCCGCCGAAACAATCTTCTCTTCGTCGCCATTTTGTTTCAGCTGATTTCCAAAAATCTTTGTTCAACTTTGATCTGTGTTATCTATATTACTTTTGAATGTTCCTGCTATAGTTGTGTACTCTTATTCGCCATATTGTTTTTTCTGATTGCGCAACGCACTGTACGTTTTCCATTCATATACCACTCTCTGTTTTTTCGAGTCAGTTCTATCTGTGGATATTTATATTCCTCTCCCAATACACAGATATACTTACTCCACAATTTTCATTTATGATTTCCGAATGTGAAAAAATTTTGGATCTTCTATTGTAACTAAGAGTTCTTGGTACACTAAGCCAAGCTTGTTTGAAGGTTTGTTATTCTATAATTTGTGACATGGCATGATTGACTCGGTTTTTGTTGTTGTGGTAATAATAGACTTCGGCGGATTCTCCCAAAAATGGTCCAAAATTAATATATTTTTCCCGAAGGGGTTCCCTAACCCCTTTTTCCAGGTTCTCTCTAAAGAAAGACATTTTTAATTGAGAAAAAAGGGACTGGGAAAAGAGGTCCCCCCTTAAGTTCTTCATGCCTTGATTAATTTTCCACAAAAGTCACAAAAGAGTGATTAGTCATATCTAGAACCCTTTATCCCAGGTTATCTCTAAATGAAGACATTTTGGAATTGAGAAAAAGGGGCTGGAAAAAGAGGACCGTGAAATGACCCATCACTCTTCTGTGACTTTTCTGAATTGAAGCCCCCGTCAAGTTCTTCACGCCGCAATCAATTTTTCACAAAAGTCAAAAAAGAGTGATGAGTCATATCAAGAACCCTTTTTCTCATGTTATCTCTAAAGAAAGACATTTTTGAATTGAGAATAAAGGGACTTGAAAAAGAGGTCCGTGAAATGACCCATCACTCTTTTGTGACT
>WSXT02224619.1:0-16673 GCA_011762715.2 Neuroterus valhalla | reverse complement strand
AGGGGCAGGAAGAAGAAAGGGTAGAGAGAGGGGGGGGAGGAAATAAGCGAAAGCGGGGGGGGGGGAAAATTCTACGGGGAGAAGAAAATAATCAAGAGGGAAAGAGAGCCGGGAGAAAAGAAAAAAAGAAGAATAAAAGAAGAAGAGAAGCATAGAGTTCAGCAAAGAAGAGGGGAAGAAAAGAAGACAGTTAAAAAAAGAAAAAAGTGAAGGAAAGAAGAGTAACTAGAAAAAAGGAAGAAGCAAAAAAGAGAGGGGGAAAAGAAGACAGTTGGGATATGAAGAGAAGAAAGGCTTAAGAGAAAAGAGGGCGAGCATAGAAGGGAAATAGGAGAAAAAAAGGAAATAAGAGTTTGGAACGAGGGGAATAAAAAAGGAAGAAATGTGTGAGAGAGAAGCAAAGAATGAAAACGATAGGAAGAGAAAGAAGGATTCAAGAGAAGAAGGAAGTGGACGGAAGTTACGAAGGGGGGTGAGTTGGAGAGAGAATATAACGAGGAAGTAAGAGAATGATAAAGTAAGGAGAGAAAGAGTGCAAGAAGCAGAATAAAAGAAAAGAAGAAGGGAGTCGGAGGAAAGTGAGGGTAAAGCCAAGAAAAGAAGAAGAGATGATGAGAATAAAGAGAAAAAGAAAAGAAGAAACAAAGAAAAGAAGAATCGCAGGACGAGAAGGGGAGACAGAAGAAAAGAAGAGAGTTGGCAGAAGAGAGGAAGGAAAGCAGAAGAGCAGAGGAGAAGGGAAGAAAAGAGAAGAAGAGTAACAGCATAGAGCGGAGAACAGAAGGTGATGAGAACAGAAGAATGGGAAAAGTGAAAAAGGCAAGAACTGTAAAAAAGCGTTAACAGATGAAGCGAAACGGGAAAGAGAAAAGAAGAAATGAAGGAGAGGAGAGAAGTATCGGAGAATGAAAGGAAAAAAGAAGAAAATAAGAGAAAAAAAAGAGAAAAAGAGAAGAGTTGAAAGAAGAATACAAGAAGAGGAGAAGAGAAGAACAGAGTAATGAGAAAAAGAGGAGGAACAAAGGAAAGCACAAGGACGAAAAGAGTTGAGTGACGGAGAGAAAAGGAGCAGAAAGGAGCAAAAAGGAGAAGAAGAGAAGAAAATAGAATTTTTAGGAAAAGGGTAGAAGAGATATAAGAGAAAAAGAAAGTCTGGATAGGAAGAGAGTCAGGCGAAGAAGAGAAGAAGGGAATAAGAAAAGAAGAGAAGTTAGCAAAGTTCAGCGAAGAAAAGACGAAGAAAAAAAGAGAAGAAATGCGACTATCCTGATGAAGAATAATATTTTTTTACATTCTCAAAATATTACAAAATTGACTATATGTACGCTAAGAAAAATAAATTCATTATCTGAAAATCTTTCAAAATAAATTAATATTGATTGAAATAATTTACGTTGGATTGAAACTATAAAACGGAGAAAAAATGGTTCGAAGTACAGACAAATAAAAAAAAAATGTATTTGAATTAACTAAATCCATTCGACATGCCATGCCGACTATTTGCTCGAACATTATAAAATTAGGGAACTTCAAACTTCAGTTTGATATGTATTTTAACTCAGTGAGTAATACGTATTCTCCAGTTCTTGAGTTTTAATCTCATAAAGAGCCAAAGTAACTATTCCGGAAGTTTTATTTCGATAACAACTGGAACATGACAACTTTCTAACACTGTCATCTTCTTTCCTTTTCAAATCAATTGAATAAGAAATTAGCTTATTTTCCATTCTCAGTTTTTTCCCGCTGAATCGTTAATTCTTCTCAAGCGATTCGAGGAATGCAGAAAGAGTTTGAATAATTTTAAACGATTCATTAAGATTCCGAGAAATTCCTAAACATTGTGAAGGATTTTAAAGATTCCTGATTTGGAACAGGAAATTTTGGGAAAGAATCACAATTCTGCGTTCGAACATTAGATCATCGTTGGTTACAAAAATTACAATTCTGATTACACTAGAGAATTTAGCAGAAGAATTATTATTCTGAAGTTTAACAGGGATTTATTTTTTTTTAAATTTTCTTTTAATTAGGCATGAATATTATTTTCGAAAATTCCCGTTTCATGTCAAAAATTGTCTGATTTAAGTCAAATTATAATCCTGAACGAAATTTTATGTTCGGAAGTAAATCTGAAACGAAAATTTCCTGTCCCAAAGACAAAATTATAATTCTTTACGGATATTTCCTGTTCCAAGTAACAATTACATCCATTCTCAAAAATTCTTTATACAGATTCAGAATTATATTTATTTACAACATTTTTTACCATAATTCAGGAATGTAGTAACTCTCTTCTTCTGAAATTTAAAATTTTACGAATTCTGACTAGGAACAGGGATCATTCTTGATAGTTTCCTTCTATGAATGATAATTTAAATCATGGCTCTAAATTTCTCGTTTTATGCCAAAAATGATCTGTTACGAACGAATTTATAATTCTTTACGAAATGCTCAATTCCAAAAATCTCTTTACGACCATTCCTCTATATATAATTTGTTCATTTCTGGTCGAAACCGAGGATTAAAATTCCTCTGGGGAATTTCCTGTACTAATTCGCTGTCAATTCAAAATACTCCCTGTTCCATCTTTCCAAGTTTTCCAGGTTTTCCAATCGTGGCAATTTGATTTGGAAAATTGAAGTTTTTAAAATTTTTCCTTCTTGAACAGAATTAAAATTGTACTAATAAATTGTATTGTATCAGAAGTCTATTCCAAGTCCAATCATAATTCGAAACGAAATTTCCTGTTTTGAAGGGCACCTAAAATTAAAAATAAAATTCTTCATGGAAATTCTTAGTCCTATCTCAGAAGAATCATTTTTTCGAAAATCCTTTACTGAAATTCTCTGTCTTAAAGTAAAAATCCTAATTATTACCGGAAATCCTTTCGTCTGTCTGCTATGGAAAATTTATATGAGTTATAAGTCTATGATTAAGTTCGTTTAAAAACATAAATCACGTGTGGTACGCATGCCCTCAAGCCACATTCTTCATCAGTTGCAGAGTTTACAATAATATGCAATAAACTTACTGCTGATTCAGCGGGAGAGCCAGGCGTCACCAAATTAACTCTCAAAAACGGCTCTAAGTGAACAGATTCTTGAACAGAACTTGAAGCTGCTGCTGCGGACGTAGATTCCTGGACACTTATACCCGATAAACCATGGACCTTGTGCAAACCTTCCTCAATTTTTTTCATTATAGCCTTATAATCATTTTGAAGGCCTGAAGCAAAAAAAAGAATTGTAACGGAACTAAAAATAGTAAATGGAAATTATATCGTGACACCGAAATGATGTTTTTAAACTTTCGAACTAAAAAAAAATTACAGAATTGTTAATGAAGTGATTTAAGGTTAGGTACTTACAAACTATTTTATGCCGAGCATGTCTGACTTCATAAACGTCGATATCGGCCCTCGGAAATCCTTCTGAATCAACTAATGCATCGTTTATCCCCACATTATTCTAAATTCAAGAGCAGAATGATCAAACTAATGTGATATGGTGTTGAAAATTGACAACTCATTCTGCGACATTAGTTGTCATGATTGAGGTTGATTAGAGTAACTTGAATTGCTCAAAATAAATATTCATACGTACGTTTTCTAAAACTGCATGGGCATCTTTCAAATCTTTTTCTATCTTATCTTTCTCCGTCATAAGTTTCAAAACTGCGTCTTTCGCTTGCTCGACTTCCATGTCGACCACCATCTTTCTTGATAAAATCGTACTTGATACCACGTCACGTATATATATACTGCAATTTCATTCAAAACAAATCCAGTGACGTATATAACGAAGAAGGAACCTTTCACTTTTTTTTTTAATTTAGTATTATGGAAACACAGTTTTAATTATATTATATTATTTAATTATATTATATTACGTTATATTACAGTATTATTTACAAACTTAATCTTAAATTAAGACATCTGTAACTTTAAAAATAAGGCTTTCAAGTATCTCGCTTCGTAAGTCACTGTATTTCTTCCTTGGGGAAGTGCATTAATATCCTGAATATCGAATGGCTGTTCTACAACGCTCGGTACATCCCTCCCATAAACTGAAATAAAAATTAACAAATTAAATAGTCTAATTCAACCGAGGGGTTGACCACTGGACTTTTCAGTGTTTCATTGTTTGAGTTTTCTTAATTTTTCTGAAAACTTTACAAAGATTTCACTAACACTCCACCAAGACTTTAAAGGTCTTAAACATTTCTGAAGATTGCACAAAGATTTCAAGGATTTCACGGAGGCTTATGCACAAGATTTCAAGTCTGATCAACCCCTTAATTTCAAGGAAAATATATATCACCGAAGTCCAAAATTTCCATGTATACCTTCACAATGTTCCAAAAACTGAATACACTCTTGTAACGTAGAATCTTTCAGTACAACGAGCTGCTTTGCTAATTGTTCCACAAGAGACAAAAAACATCTTTTAGCATAGAACCATGTATCAGTCCCAAGCTTCTTATTATAAGGTTCGAGACTCTTCATCACTCTTGAAATACCGAACTCGTAATTTCCTTTTGAACAATACAAGGTACCAATTACCAAATTCACAATACACAAATGGAAAAGCTTCTTGTCTTGTTCCTCAAATGCTACAGTTTCCTCCTCTTTTTCAATCTTTTTCATCAATTCTTCAGCTTCTGTGTTTTGTGTGGTCATAATGTAACTCACACACAGATTGGCCAAAACAATTGCGCTCACATCTAAAATCTGCAATTTTTGATAATTAAAATTATTAACTCTTTCGATTAGTTATTAAATTAGTTATTTAATAACACTAATTTTAAATTCTTACTCACGCTGTCGTATTTCTTTTTTACAATCGGTTCATAGAACCCAGTAGCTTCTTTAAATTTACTTTCCTGCATGAAAAGAGTGTGAGCCACGTTTAATTTCCAAATATCATGTTCATTGCAAAATTCGGAACTCTTTCGAAAGATCTTCTCAACCTGAGTGTAATTCCCTAATTCCCAATAGATTTTAGCTTGTGCCATCAATACTGGTATATAACGTTCCAAAGATTCTTCGTAATCATTGACAGCTTTTTTAACTGCATTATCGTCGTGATTTAGTCTTGCTTCTTGCACTTGCTTTGTTGATTTTCTTAACGATTCTGTATGTTTATTCGCAAGATCATCGAATTTCCGATATGCCTCTTCCGGTGAAGTTTGCTGTGTGATCAAGGCATCTAAAAAATCGTACATGTACTGAAACATATTAAAAACATTTTTGATAAGAATTTTTTAAATTTTAGGTTGTTAAACTTGCTTGAGAAAATAAATTTCACAAATTTTTCTGTTCAAGGATGATGGAATTATCAGTGCCTAGTCGACGGATGATTTTAAATGCCCGCTCATTTCAAGGTTTTATCCCAGTTAAATTTTGAAAAGATTTGAAGGATTTCAAATACTTATTACAGATTTTAAGAGATTTCGAAAAAAATAGGGTGATTTTTTCACGGAAAAGGAGACAAATTGTGAAAAATGAATCATTGATTTTTACATGTGGAAGAGAAGATACAATCTTTTTATAACAACTTTCATATTTTTCAATAATGTTTAATAATTTTCAAAATTATTTCCATCACTGAAGAATATATTTTTGGAAATTATGTATACTCAGATCGTTGGAAATTTATTCACAGTGATATAAAAAAGTAAAAAAATCAAATTTGTTGAATAAACCATTCTTACATGTTTAAGATCGTGCTCATACATATTTCTTTCTAAGATTTGTCATTTCTTTCTTACTATAATTAATACTCTCAATGTGAATTTAAAACTACACTCTTCAATGGAGCGAAGTAAAAATAATAAAATAAATCGAATCGTTTCAGCTGAGGGAATAAAACTTGTCGGCCGACATAAAAAATCAGTAAAAGGAAAAAATGCTGAAACCGGATGATACCTTCGGCTCTCTTTCTTGAATTTAAAATTCAAAATTTTTCAAATATTTTTAAAAATCTTGCCTCATTTAGAATTTCCATAAAATGTACAAAAAGATTGATGGAAAAATTTGAGTTTGTCGAATCTGAAACTTCTTCAGCTTGAACCAAAGAAGCAATGTTATTATTTTAAATCACAAAAGAAAATCTTGCATATCGAAAAAGTTTTTTTCCAAAAAATCCAATGATAAAATGTTTTTTTTTTTTGTGGCTTAGGCTGAAGAAATTTCAGGTCCGCTATATTCGACTTATTTCACTATAAGTGGATATAATTTGATCCAGAAGAAACATGTTTTTGCACATTTTCAAAATAAACTGTTATTGCAAAACAAATTTTTATTTTCTAAATTTATAGTACTGTTCACTAGTAAAAACTGCAAATATAACAAAGTCGTCATAATTTTTGAACCAATAAAAAAATGTTCAAGCTTCAATTTTTTTCATTGTGTAGCTTATTTATTCACGAAAAATTCATTAAAATGCTTACATTGCTCTGACCATCATTCAGTAATACGTACGAGAAAAAGAGAATTTTCCGAAAATGGGGAAACTGAGAAAAAAAGGGAAAGACTGTGCACCCTATCATCAGATAATTTCCGGTCATTAAAGAATGAAAATCCTGATTTGGAGCAGAGATTATTTTCCTACATTCCCGAACTAAAAATTATAATTATTAAACAGATTTCCTGTTCTAGAGTGAACCTCGAACAAAAATTATCTTTATTTACGGAAGTTCCTGGTTATATCTCAGAATTACAATTGTTATAAAAAATTCCCTTGCGGGAAGTTCAAATTATAATTTCTTGTGCAGATTGCCTGTCTCAAATTATATTACATTATAATACTTTACGGATTCCTGTCCCAAAATAAAAATTTTAATTGCTTATCTTCTAAAGTGAAACTTGAACAAAACGATAATTTATCCTCTTAGAAAATTCCCTGTTCTCGAGTAAAAATTCAAATTGCTTGTGAAAGTCCTTGTTCCAAATCCAAAATGAACATTTTCGGAGAGAATACCCTAATTTTCAAAGTTATATTTCTTTACTTAAATTTTGTGTCCCAGCTCAGAATTATAGTAACGAAATATATCAAACCACCTTCAATCTGCATATTACATATAGTACATTTGACAGAAAAATCTTGGTCAAATGAATCAAATTTCCAGTATTATTTTACGGTGAACCAAATTCCCCGTCATTTCATGGGTTTCCCCATTTTCCAGCCCAATAGACACTCTGATTAATAAATTTCACCAAAAGTACGTGAGTTAACTGAAATTTTTTATCGCTTTTTTCGAAAATTCTCTAATTTGTGACTGGCAAAGGTGCCTTTTGAGAATTTTTTTATTGACGGCCCTGTGCCGAATGTTTACGCTACACGACGTCTGGTCGCCAGCGACTCTAACCTAATAATGTCAGAATTTTTGGCACTATCGACGCAAAAAGTTATAATCCCTCATGAGTAATTACAAAACCAAAGGTATGCGAAAATATATTTGTAGAAAATGGGTACTTATGAACTAAATCAAATATTTCTGGGAGAAGTTGCTTCCGTTCAGAATTATGGAGCCTTCGTGCGAATACCAGGTTGTATCAAACAAGGCCTAGTTCATCGATCACAGGTATTTGTTTAATTAAATTGAGTCTTTAAAATATTCTAGTTGATTTTTTTTACAAAAGCATCATTGCGTAACAAAAATCTTGTACTATCGTACAATCGTAAACGTGTTCACTACAATGCCATTTTTTCAATTAATTATCTATACTTTCTTTTTTCATGTTGTCCAAATTTGATCCTTGGATTCTCATTTTTCTGTGATTTTCAAGAATTATTATGTAAATTTGAATGTTAAACGTTACAGAGGAATTCAAGTTTGGATTTATCCAGAATTCAGTTCCCCGTTGTTTAAGTTCGTAATTTTAATGGACATTTGGAAATATGTGTTTCCCGAAATGTTATTTATTCATCACTGAAAGTTTGTATCGACGCCTCCTAGCAATAGAGTACTATCTCAGCGGACAGAGCAATAAATTCGTATCTAAATGACATTTCAAAACGATACTATCTTCGCGGTCAAATCAAGAAAGTACTATCTCATTGGCGAGAGCAAGAAAGTACTATCTCGGCGGACAGTGCAATAAAGTACTATCTCGCCCGTCAAACTTATACTTTCAAGTTATACTCGTGGAATTTTTTTTCGAATAGTTTATGGCTTATTTCTGTCTCTACAAAAAACAATTCAACATAATTCATAAGCAAAACCCAAAAATGACAGCTTGACGTACAAGCGCATTGAGTTAGAGACGGATAGGGATGCATTTTGTTGGTTGTTCATTCAGACTTTCAACTTTTTGGTGAAAACTAATCTTTTTTGGTAAAAAATCAGATTCCTGAGTTAGAAACTCGACTTTTTTGTACATAAGTCGTATTTTCGGTTGAAATTTGTCTTCCCATCAAATAAATAATTTTTGACTCCAAAATTCAGCAATTTGGTGAACTTTTTTTTCTACTTGACTGAAAAATCTTTTTTCGTAGAAAAGATGAATTTCCGGGTTGAAAATTGAACTATTTCGTAGAAAATTCGTCTTTTTGGCTTCAAAATTTAACAATGAAGGTGAACTTTCTCTTCCATGAGCTAATAAATAAATTTTAGAGAAGAAACTCATCTTTCTCGAAATTTTTTTTCTATTTATTTAAAAATTGATCTCTCTTAGTGGAATTTTTATCTTTTCTCTTTTTTTTGCAATATTTGGTAAAAATCATTCTATCTTGGTTGATGTCACCAATTTTGTTGAAGATTCTCTTGAAATATTAAATTTACCCTTACGAATCAATATTTTTCAGCGGAAATCGAATGCACTTAGTAGAAAGTTGAACTACTTTGTTTGAAATTTAATTTTTAGACTTGAAGATATAATTTATAATAATTTAATATTAGATTCCGATATTTTTCTGAACATTCCTCTCCAACCTTTTAATGTAATTTTTCCATTTTTGGATGATAATTGAACATTTGAATTCGAAAATTGATCTATTTGTATCAAGATTTATGTATTATTTTGAAAATTGAAGTTTTTTGTAGCGAATACGTCCTGTAACCCGAAAATGCAATTGTTCAGTTGAAAATTAATCTGGTCTCGTTCAAGACCTAATTGTTTTGTTATAAATGCTTGTTGTTTGGTTGATTCGGACATCCTTTTTTTGAATTGAAATCTGGTTAGAATATCAGAAAATTCAACTATTTTGTCCAATATTAGAATTATCTTTTGTTTAAATATAAATTATTTCATCATTAATTTAGAATTCATCTTTTTCCTGTTGAGAATTCAACAATCGTTTTGAAAATTCAACAGTTTGGCGATAAAGTTAACTCTTTTGTTCAGCATTGTTTTATTCATTCAAAAATTCATCTTCATCACCAAGGAAGTTTAGCTGCTCAGTGAAGGATTAAACTTTTTTGGTCGAAAATGTACTAATATGGATAAAAATTCCAAAATTTTTGCGAAAACTCATCCAATTTATTTGAAAATTGAACTATTAAAAAAAAAGTGCATCGTTGTAGGTTCAAAATTCGATTATTTTATGTGAAAATCAGACAACTTGGTTAGTAAATATAATTTTTCTTGTTCCGGAGAAAATCCGTCTTTTTGGCTCCAAAATTGAACATTTTTTGTTCAAAGTTCAGATCTTTTGGCTAAAAATTGCGCTGCTACGTAAAGATTACACAATACCGCCCGCGTATCACGACTTTTATAAATCGTTTAGGGTAAAATGGAGCAAAAAAAATGAACCCGAGTACTCCGGTGATGAAGGAAAAGATTATCGTTAAATTTTTCTATAATTTTTGTGTAATTTTTGTACAGATATTAGAAAATAATAATTGTTATTACGTTTATAGAATTCAGCTTTATGCTATGACTCCATTGAAAATAAATAAATACAAATTTTAAGTAAATATACTGATATGTGTCCAATTAAAAAATTTCAATTTATTGCCTCTTGATATATTTCTATAATTACAGTTCATGAATTTAATAGTGAGAGAGAGTCCTCACAAAATTTATCCCTATTCGTACCTAGCGTTTCAAACGAGCGCGTTTATACGTCACGCTGCCATTTTTGAATTTTGCGTATGAATTCTGTTGAATTGTTTATTGTAGGGCATCAATAAGCCATAAACTATTCGAAAAAAAAAATTCTACGAGTACAACCTAAAATTATAAGTTTAATAGGCGAGATAGTACTTTCTTGCTCTGGCCGCCGAGATAGTTACTTTCTTCCTCTGGCCACCGAGATAGTACTTTCTTGAATCGGCCGCGAAGATAGTATCGTTTTGAATTGTCACTGAGATAGGGATTTATTGCTCTGTCCGCTGAGATAGTACTCTATTGCTAGGAGGCGTCGATATACAGTAAGGACCTTCTCATATGGGTCATGGGAAAGCTGAGTACGAGTGGGGCGCCATAAAAATAAACATAAGAGCATCTCTTTCGCACTTCATGGTATGACTAGTATGAAAAGAACCTTACTGTATGCTGTGTGTATTGATGTATCATCTACTTATCAATATATTATTATTGTTTCTTTCAATACATATTTTTTCATCTCTCCTTTAATTCGCATCAATTATATTCACAGGTAAGTTCAGCTCACGTTGAAGACGTCGCAGATGTACTGCAGCGAGGAGAACATGTCTGGTGTAAAATAATAAATGTGGGAGACGATGGAAAGATTGGACTTTCTATGAAGCACGTGAATCAAGGCAACGGTACGGACTTGGATCCCAACGGGGTAAAACAGCAACTGGACGATCAGAAAAGAAAGACATTTGTTCCCAGAGAGCGACAAGCAATTAAACTAGACGCGGTTCTAGACACTACTTGTAAAAAATGTGGTACTGTGGGACACCTTGCAAAAGACTGTTTCATGCCTGCCGACGGCAAAAGGTATGCGCTTATACCAGAAATCGAGGAAGAAGCTCCAGCCATTGCCAATGTCAAAGCACCCACGGAAAAGAAGCACAAATCCAAAAAGATTAAGAAAAAGAAGAAAAAGTCCTCACACAAGCACGATTCTGACTCTGAAAGCGATGATTCTAATGAGGACAGGAGGTTAAAGAAGAGAAAAAAGCATTCCAAGGATCACAAACGAAAAAAGAAGCGCGATAGCAGTTCCGAAAGCGACTCAGATACAGATTCGAAGCCAAAGGAGAAGAAATATGGTACTGGAGAGTCTTCAGAACGACATTCGAAAAAGTGCAAGCGTTCCAAGTCTAAGTACTCCGATTGAATCTATGTGTCGCTGAATGCCTCATAATGTACAATTTCTTATAAAATAATTTTTTTTACAAATTTGTCTTATTGTTTCCAAGTTTAAGAATCAAATAGTAATATTAGGTACTTACTGGTGTCAGGTACTTGTAAGTCAAGTGAACATTCTCAGCGAGAACGTCAGCAGCTAAATCATAAAACTGATATCTGCAATAAAGAAGTAATAAATTGGCGAAAGTTTCAGGAGGAAAGGGATTTTGTTGCAGTAAAAATTGCAGTTTTTCAAATCCTTCGCCTGGTTTCGTATCCATGTTGATCAGCGCTTGATTATGCAAAGTAACTGCATCTAATTCTTCTTCTGAACGTGGTGGCATATCCGTCAACGCCTCTTTCGCCGCTTCGTCTAAAATAATAGCCAATTTAGTATCCAAAAGTCAATAAAGATCAGAACTGTTATTGGGATATTAATTACAATTTTTCAACTGATACTCAATAGCTGATTTAAGATTGAAAGCCTCCGTTAATGCAGTTTCGTGTAAAGTTAACGTATTTCCCACACTACGAACTTCAATTCCTTCCGTTGTCATTCCCACACTGAGTTCTGGATGTTCTCGTATTCCCTGCTCGATAATATCCGCTAAAAGACAGTAATTATTTATATTCAATTTAGAATTATATCAAGAAATTTGTACACATACCAATATGTTTGAGCGACGGTGCATATTCTTTCATTTTGAAATAACACAATGCAACATTGTATGATAAATGAGGCTTGAATCCAGCAATTTGCAAGGCCGTAGAAAACTTCTTCAAGGCTAGCTCATATTTTTCATCCTAGGAAATTCAAATAAGAATAAGAATGTGTGCCTTTTCATTTTGAAATATAAGCAGCAGCGGGCTGGAATTTACTAACTGGTCCGACAAAAGTCTTGCAAACTGGCTCTTAAAGAAGTTCGATACAATTTTTTTTCAAAGGTCTCAAAATATTTAAAGGTTTCCAGGGATTTGAACAAGTTTTCAAGGGAATTCGAAAGAGGACTGAAAAAGAATGAAGAGATTTTGCAGGGTTTCAAGGATATAAAGGAATTATTAATGACTAATCTCTAACTAATTATCTTTTATTATTTGCTATTCCCCATCTTATTCTCGATATAAGGAAATTTTCAAATATTTTAGAAGACTCCACAGGATTTAAAAATTATGAAGTAGCTTTATACTGTTCAAACAGATTTTAAAGGATTTCATATGATTATAAGATTAAAGAATATTTCAAAAGATTTCAAGATATTTCAGAATATTTCTGAGGATTTTTTAGGAATGTAGACAGATTTTATGAGATAACCGAGGATTTATTAATTTTAAGATCTTTTAAAGGTTCTGAATAAGATATGTTAATTAAATTTGAAACACCTTAAAGGATTTCTTTGGACTTGAGGTGCTTGAACGTATTTCAAGAAATACAAGATTTTATATAAATTTACAGGATTTTATGATACTTAAATGGATTTAGACAAATTCATTCACAAGAATCAAGAGGTTTTATAGAATATTAAGACTTTTGGATGTTTAAAGATTCCATGGAATTTCCCATCGATTTCAAAGGTTTAAAAAACATCCGAAGGAATTTTCAACAGCTTTGGAGATGTCAAAGGATTCCAGAAGATTTAAAATATTTTTGAGAATTTTAAAAGATTACGGAGAATTTTCAGCAGAAATCAACCGATTTCAAGGCATTCCCAAGGAATGACATGATTTAGAGGGATTCAAACAAATCTATCGTAGTTTTTAAAAATTTCGGAAGAACTTCCTTTAATCTGATTCTGAAAATATTTAAATATATCCATACATCATCAGATGGAGAATTTTTATTTTTTCGGTTCTAAGAAAAACGTTACATTTGCTTTTCCTCATTCATCTGGCTTGGAACAGGGAATTTGGTACATAGAACGGGAACCTTTTGAAATAATTATAATTCGGATTTAGAAGAGAGGAATCTAAAAAAATCGTTCCTCCAATTCAAAATTCGTTACAATTTCCCTTCTTCTCAATTTTAAATAAAAGAAGTACTTCAAGCAATCTTTAGAGTAGAAGCAGTATTCCGAAGAATAAATATTTCTGAATTATGATAGAAAACTCGTATAGATTGTTCATTGCAAATTTATTCTTTTTTAGTTAAAAAATCAACATTAATGATCAATTCATCTCTTTTTAGTGAAAATTCAAGTATTTAGTTGAACATTGATTTTTGAATTAGGAAATCAAACTATTTTCTTGAGAATTTATGTGCTTCGTGGAAAATTTGCCTTTTTTATAGAAAATTAATCTTTATCGTCAAAAATTCATCTTTTTGCTCAAAACGCTTCTATTCCCGTTGAAAATTCCTCATTATATACCTGAAAAATGATCAGTTAGGTTAGAAATCAATGACTTTGAATGAAAATTGAACTTTTTCATTTTTAGTGGAAAATCGATCTTGTCTAGTTCACAATTCGACAATTCGATGAAAATTTGTCTTTTTGAATTGTAAATTCAATTATTCGATATTTTGGTAGAAAATAATCTTTTCCTTCGGAAGTTAATATTCTTCTTCAGAAATTCTTCTTGACGTTTAACAATTCAAGTTATACAGTCAAGCATTTTTCATTTCAGTCGAACATTCATCAGGTTAAAAACTCTTATGTTTGGTATAGATTAATTTTTCAAGTAAAAAATGTCACTATTCCATTTTTGTTTGGAGACTTTTATTTTCATAGGTCAAATTTGTACCAACTTGTTGAAAAATAGTATTTCCTGGTTGAAAATTATTTTTTTGTCTTTCTCTTTTAAAAATAAACTGCCTCAGTTTAATATTTACTATTTCATTTTATTCTACATCATTGTATGCACAAATGTAATCATTTGTTTGAAAGTTTATTTTTTTGTTGAAAGTTTATTTTTTTTTTTTGGTTATAAGTAATTTTTTTTTACTGAAAATTCAACTTATTCCAATTGAAATTCTCATTGTTTCAGTTTAGAATTAATTTCTTTGCTTAAACATGAGTTGTTTGAAATTTGAGCGTTCAAATTTTCGTTGACAATTTATCTTTTTGAGTAAAAGTTAATTTATCTGTTTCAAAACTCAACTTCTTCAGTTGAAGATTCTTTGTTTTAGAATACAAATTTTATGCTTGGGTTGAAATTGGCTTTTTAAACTAAAAAGGTTACTGTTCCATTTTAGATGGAAATAATTATTTTGTTGAGTTCGAAATTCGACTATCTTGTTGAAAAGTTATATTTTTTCGTAGAAAATTATTTATTCTATTTGCAAATTAATCTTCTCGTTCGAATATTCACTTTCATTGTTAAAAATTCAAGTGCTCCAAATAAATATTTATCTTTTTATTTGGAAATTCATCTTCTTGTTTAAAAAATGAACGGTTTGGTTGGAAATCCGTTTTTTTATCGTACATTGATTTTTTAAATTGCAAGTTCAACTGTTCCGATTTTTGTAGAATAATTATATTTTTTGTTGTTGAAAATTTGAGTATTATTTTCAAAATTGTCTTATTTTGCAATGATTGATCTGTTGTGTTAAATGATGTTTAGAATGAACGTCATGAATGAAAATAAATTTTTGCGTTTTGCGACAAATATAAATATGTTACTTCTATTTGACCGGCAACATTGAAGAACATGACCGGGAAAAAACGGGAATTTGAAATAGTCTGCTGCATCGCCACCCTGGTAACCTATTTCGGCAAATTTCAGGAGATTTCCGAGGATTTCAATACTTCAAAAGGTATTTTTATCAATTTTCCAGTTCCCCAAGAAATATAGATTTTTATGGAATCCCAAGGATTTTTCAAAGGCTATTGAGGAAATTCAACGGATTGTGGGAGTTCGAAATGGTTCTTCAATAACTTCAAGGAATATCACACCGATTCAGTCTCACGCCAGACCGTCACTGAATATAGCAACTAACATTCCGTATAAAGAAATTGAATACCTTGTACAATAGACACCCCAAATTAATTTCTGTGTCTATGTCATCAGTAGAACATTGATCGACAAGACTTTTGGCTGCAACAGTGTCTTCTTGTCCATATTTTATTGCCGCCTGTAGCTTTCTTACTTTATCCTCTAAATTACTTTGGTCATTAATACTGGAACACACTGTCCACGCTTCTTGATACATACAGGCTTGATGCAATGATTGGGCATAATAAAGATTATATAAAGCTTCTTCAGGGCATATTTGTACTAATTTTTCATAACAGCCTGCTGCTGTCATAAAGTCTTGGGTATAGAAATAACAATGAGCCAGGAGAGATAGACATGGCCTGGACTGTGAAAAAAATGTTTATCAGTTTGAATTATTTTCGAACGTGGATGATAAATTTGTATACTTACAGTGGAGTGAGATTCTAATAAATTCGATAAAACTTGGATTGCTTCAGTGTATCGTTGCTCCTTTATCTGAAAAAAACTAACAATGAAAACAATATTCGCAAGCAGGGAAAAATTTTAATAATCATTTTAGAACGAAATAACCTAAATTTGTGTTTCAAGATCAATACACAAATATATTTCGACGAGTAGAAAATAAAGTAAAACCTTGCCTAATAAGTAAATGAATAATTAGATTTTATGTGATTCGTACCATAGTATAAATTGTTTTCGTGTATTCACCATCTTTTATTTGAATGTTTTGTATAAAATTATTCATTTTTGTAAAAATTGCTTTCAATCATAATCACGTGTTGTTTTGACAGGACGCTTACGCCGTCTCCATGGCAATAGAATAAGCAGCACATGAGGCTTTGCAAGGCTTTGTAGTTTCAGATCTTTTAGATACTCCCACATTTTTTATGGAATTATCTTTGAGGTACATAAGAATTATTTCAAGGAGACAAACAGCGAATTAATATATTGCACGTAGTAAAAATAAAAAAAAAACGTTTTTGATATTATGATATCAAATTAAAGAAAAACCGCACTGTGCACTACCGGTCTAATTTTTTGAGGTTAAGATCTGAAAGAACACATGTGTACGAATCAAATGATGGCATATTATTACATGGGAATGGGATGAGGCAAAATTTTAAAACTAACTCAATAATGTTGCAGTAATTAAATCATCTTTCCCGTAAAAAACGTTTCTTGACTGTCATTGGAAAAAATAATGCAGATATGATATCTCCCTACTGAAAAATCCGAAGTCGGATCCTACTAGTTTCCTACGTCGTAACCGACGTCGGAACCCTCATAGGATCCTACGGCGGATCCTCACTAGTTTCCGACGTCGGGAACGAAGTAGGAATTTGGGATCGTTTCCGACGTCGGATTCTACGCCGGAAACTATTAGGATCCGACGTAGGATCCGAAGATTTTTTTTAAATGTTTATAAACTAATAAGTGTAACGCACTTATTCCCTAATTTATATAATATTTTTATGCAATG
>WSXT02224608.1:0-16673 GCA_011762715.2 Neuroterus valhalla | reverse complement strand
CCGTACGGGGTAGAGCCAAAAAACGACTCCTCAAGAAGGAAAATCAGAATTAGTGTTGCGGAATTGAGCGACAATCTATAGATTTTAAGTGGTAAGAGGAAACGGAAGCCCAGGGCATGGTCAAAAGCGTCTAGAATTAAGGATAGTATGTAAGATGATTTGTAAGGAGTAGTTCGTAAGGTAGTACATAAGGCTTCTAAATAAGGGAAAAGAAATACATGTATATGTATGTATGTATGTAATGATTATGTAAAGACTCTCAAACCCGCGAAAGGGGGGACGTATAAACAACTAAAGAAGAACCAAACAAGAAAACAATATCCAAATCGATATCCACTAATCCTATTCCACCAAGGCTTTGACTCCCGAAAAAACGACAAGAACAACGTTCTACTCAGACCGATCGTTAGTTCAATAAACTCATCAACTAACAACCTAGCACGCCTCCTGACAAAAGAACCGAATCCTTTCATAGGGTTGAACTTCCGTTGAAAATTCTTTCATCAAGAAGATGAAACAGGTTCACATCTTACTTCGAGCCATCCTTGTGAGTTTAGATGTGGTATCTCTCAGTATGGAATTACTAATCCCTGATGCAATCGATATCATCAAATCCTTCCCAAACTTTCCCTCTGACCTTAAACCTTTGGTAGAACACCAACTCAACTATACTTACTTCTCTTTCTAAAACCAATTCAACGAATAAACCTCAGAAGCAGCAGTGGAACCTCCAATTCCACCTGTACTAGCTTACATCTTTTTGGAACATCTGGAAAATAAAATCTTCAAGCAATCCAGGCTCTAACCAGATTTCTGGTGCCACTATATTGACGATGCTTTTGTAATCTGTAGACATAGACTGAATGAACTACAAAGGTTTTTTTATTTCATCAACCGATTACATCATAATATCGAGTTCACCATGGAAATTGAACAAGACGGAAAATTGCCTTTCTTGGGCTTTCTAGTTTACAAAAGATCTGATAACAGATTAGGACATGGTGTTCACAGAAAATCCACTCTTACAAACAGATACTTCCATGCCTCCTCCCACCACCATCCATCCCAAAAGTAGTCAGTCATCAAATCTCTCCTTCAAAGAGTTGTCTCCATAACAGATAAAGATAAATTACAAAACTAATTACGTTAAACGAACCCTAATAAAAAACGATAAGACAAGCAAACAAAAAGATTCAAAGCATCACAGAACAAATAGGAAAAATTAAAAAAAAAACGCAACATCCAAACCATATCCAAATCTCATAAGAAAATAGGGCAACTGCTAAACAACCTTCAAGCCAAAAAAGGCACCATGCAGTGATCCAGAAGTATATAAAACGGAGTTGCTATCCCGCCCGAAAAAGCTAGCAAAATAGCCTGCTTCCCTGATGGCAAAATTATTCATTTATTACTTTATTTCATAAATTCACCAGCGAATTATGAGAAGCTAGTCATAACCTCAAAATGTCAAGGACAGCCCAGCGCTGCCCGGAAGTAAAAAAAGTAAAGTGGTTATAGCCACTACTGTTAAGTGTCACAAATATCGAAAGCGCAAAACTTTAATTTAATTGTCTTTTTATATTATTGCTTTCATGGTGACGATTGGAACATTTGAATACAATGAAAGAAAGAAAAGTAAAGAACAGCCGCATTATTGTTACATTGATTAACTCCAATCATGTATCTTAGAGCAGAGGTGTCCAACACGTGAGCAATGGTGTAAATAACTGTCTCTCGTCAATCCCCTCTCTTACCACCCTCCATGCGTCCATGAGGTGAGCGCGATGTGGAAAGGGAAAACGAGCAGAGAAAGGTCGAAGGAGCGCTCAGAGAAGGGAAAAAAGGAGAAGCGCGCCAGCCTTGCGTTGGACATCACTGATCTTAGAGACAATGGGATTGAGTTGAACGAAATTGTGGTAATGTTCTGTGGGAAAAGAGGCATCGAAGATGAAGCAAAGTTTCTACTCGCGTCAAAATAATTATTTTATTATTTCAATCTATATATATATATATATAAATGGATGTTTGTCTGTATGTTCTTTATATAATCGTAAACTTTGCATTCGTCATGTGATGATCTTTAGCAAAATTGTTGTGCATGAGCCCAGGAAGGTTTCTGAGTTAGCATGACCGATTCTTGACTTACCTCACGGCGGCAAAGCCGCCTCCACAGGGTGCAGCTAGTTATTTATAAGAAGAAATTTTTTCCACATCGATCTACTTTTACGGCTTTCTATTTTTAAAATTCGAACTAAAAATTGTATAATTCGAACACTTTATAGATTTAAAATTATTCAACTTTTGAAATTTTGTTGTTGAAATTGTTCAACTATCAAAGCTTGATTCTGAAATTATGCAATTGTAATTACTCTACATTTAAAATTCTTCCATTCTGAAAATTTCAATTTAAAATGTGAATTGAGAATTGATTATCCCAGTTAAAATCCTTTTAATTTGAAAATGGCATTTTTCTAGAATCCAAAGTGATTTTGAAATTTTGAAATGTAAAAACACAAAGTTCATTCAATAATCTGCATCTTTGACAGATTTTAACTCGAACGCATTCAATTCAAAATTGAAAGGACTTATGCTTATTATCTTATTTGTATATAATGAATTGAAGATTGTTTAATTTCATTTTTAAATTTCAATAGGCTTCAATTGAAATTCGCATTTATAATTGCATTATTCCAAAATTATGTTTGGAAAAGAGGTCAAATTCGAATTGTAAGTACTTGAGTATATAGTACGTTATTGAAAAGGAATATTTCTCAATATGGGAAGGTTCTCAATTGGGGAATTTAAGAATAAAATTAAGACAATAGGATAAATGGAAATGAAAAAGATTTCGAATGTCATCATTTTTTAACCAATCCCAAGATTATAACAATGCGAAATCCGAAAATTTTTGGAATTGAACAATTTTCAGTTCAAAATTTGAAAATAGGATAATGAGCGTTGAGGCTGTTTCAATTCGAAATTGAATCAGTTCGAATTAAAATCTGCCAAAGATACCAATTTTCGAATTGAATTTGAAATCCTGAAATCTCGAAGAAATATTCAATATTCAAAGTTCAATATCTCCAGATTTTAATGTTTGAAATGAGATAATTTCAAATTCAAAGTAACAAAATTTCCATCTTGTCCCAATAAAGTGTTGAAAATTAAACAATTTCAAGTGAAAGTTTCTAAAAAATCAAATAATTTCAAATTCATGAAATGCTTGAAATTATATAATTTCTAGTTCAAAATTTGTAGATAGGATATTAGGCACTTGCATTTTTTCATCTGAACTTGAATAAGTTCGAATGAAAATTGTAGATTTCCGAATTAGAATTTAATAATCTTGTTTCGACTTGATTAAAAGTATATAAATAAAGGTTTATTGTCCTTGAAAATAAATTTCAAAAATTCAAATTTATTTATCATCCATATTAGTTCATATATCTGGCATGCTTGCGCTGTCTTTGACATTTTGTCCTGCAGATGCAGCATTCACAAAACGTCGAAAAAACTTGTACTTTTGTACACGATCGAAACCGGAAACACCTCCTTTTATCATAATTCATTTTGAATCTCATGTACTGTATTGATAAAGATATTGTTATTAATATCCATAGTTTCAGGTTGTAATAAAATCCAATAAATCTGAAAATTGTAGATATTTTTCTTCAGAAAACTCTTGTCGTGACGGAGATCGTTTTCTTCTGCTTTTACAGAGTCAGCACAAAATATTTCAACAGTCGAGCATCTTTTAATATCTAGCATCCGTGTGAAGGCATAAGTATACTTCTTTGCACATTTAAATTGTCTAGAAAACTGTCTGGAGACACTGGAAATATTTTTTTCCCAGGCTCACTGAATTTACGCTCAAATGTGTATACTGAAGTTACAAGTTTTTTTGAGAGAATATATAAATTTGCGAAATCTTTTTTTTTTTTTTTTGCGAACTCATGCATTGAAGAGAAGCAGATATTATATTTTGCTTCTTACAAAAACCAAATATAATGCTGTGCAAGTATTATTTAGTAAATTACTAAGTTTTTATCAGTATCTTTGATAAGGATAACAATTAGAGAAGCGAAGTAGTCAGACGAATCATTTCAACACAGAACAATGAAATGTTTTGTAACTCTGTACTGCTCTTACGCCTCGAAACTAGAATACGTAAAAATAATATTTAGCTTACTCATACACGCAAATAAAATGCGTCAAAAGCATACAATTATTCATAAATAAGATAACGGCTAGTATATATACGTGAATGAGACACTTTGTAGAACATTAATCATTTTATAAAATTATAAGAAAATGAAGGAACATATTAGGAGTGTGGTCTTCACTTTGGTGTTTTTCCTTTATTCTATAAGTAAGTACAAGAATAAAGTGATTCATTGTAATAATATATCTCCGAATTATGAATAATTCATCCTCAACCTTTCTTCATGTCTATTTGTATTTTTTTTTTTTAAGCTTATAATGATATTTTTCCAATCCATTTTTACTCGGCGGATTAACGTTATAGAAAATACACATATTGTACCAAAATTTTTAAGAAATGTTTCAAAACAGATAATGGCACGTCTGTCTGTCTAATTTGAGTTTCCATTTTTTTTACAATTCCAATTTTATTATATTTCATTATATATGTTCAGCAATTCTCTTTTATTACATCCCAATATGTGCATTTTCCAAATTAGAAATTCATATCACCCTTTCGAGGCTCTTTCTGATTCATTGCCTGTATTACAAGAGGTTCTTATCTTTGAAGGATATCAAATCAGCTTATCTTTATTATTGCCAATAAGGCCGCACATAAGAGATTTCTAAATATTTAATGAACCAAGGGTCTACTGGTTTGGATTCCTCCTCGAACTGTAGGCCCTCCCCCTCCTCATTATGTAATTAGCTGCAACCTAGTCCGTGAATGGCAAGGTAAGAATCTAGGCGGCCTAACATGTAGAATGAGGCAAACTTCCTTCTTCATTTTACTTGATTGCAATTTGAGAATTAATCCGAAACCGATAAAATAAACCAGGACTGCTATTAGGCTGTACTGATCTTGAGCCTGAGATAAAACGAGTTTTCTCAAATTTTGACCTTGTATAATAATCGTATATTTGTATAAAAACTCTGAGATTAGGAGATAAGTATTAGAACACGATTATGTAATTCTCTTATCCTATCTTTATCGAAAGACAACCAACATATATTTTCTTCCGAATAATTCTTTTCTGACATTATTGCTGAAGTAGCCCTACCGGAAAAAGCAAATTCCTCCGATTAGACCTGAACTGTAAAAAAGTTTAGTCCTAATAATTACCAGAAGGAATGGGGTGATATCTTTGAAGTTTTGGATGTAACATTGAATGTAGCGACTCCTTATGCACCTGAGAAGACTCTCACAGCATACCTACCCTTTTTAAGCTGCTGTTCCAATTTTCCCACAATCGCAAGGTTCGCATTCCCCACAGAGCAGCCTGTCTGAAAGGCGTGATGACCTCTATGCAGTGGAGGAGCTAAGAGTACTTTGTTCCCGATATGTCTTTCGACCAGCTTCTCTAACGTTCCAGGATAGAGAATTTCAGACTGATCTGACTCAAGTCTTCAGTGGCAGTGTGCTCTTCTTCCCGGTCTTATGAATGAAGACAGCTCCAACATCCTTCTATGCTAACGACACTTTTCTGATGGCGATACTGATTTAAAGGCAGAAGAGAAGTTTATAGCCCATTCTACCCATAGAGATATTATAGATAGAGGAGAAAAGACATAGGCTTCCGTGTAAGTGGGAGTGTCCGCAGGCAAACTATAGCAAAAATTGTTGGGTCTAGCATATCTCTGTCTATAGCAAATGTGTTAGAGAGAGACAACAGTAACCCACGGCTCTCTCTGTCTCGTTTTGTCCCACCCTTCTGTCTCTTTTTTCTCCGATGCCGCGTTGTCTGCTGGCTTGCCTCCTCTATCTATAATATCTCTATGATTCTACCTTCTCAATATCCACGATCTTTGTGGCGAAATGCTAGTCGGCCTTCTCCTTCCTTTGGCCCAAAACTCATCTCCTCGGTCGGATTCCTTTCTATGGTTTGGTTTTGTTTGCCTTATTGCACAACATTCCAGTCTTCTCACAGAGTTTTACGAGGTAAGTGCTCCATAGATGCTTCCCTCCAAGATTGATTTTACTTGTAGGGCAACTGTTCTTGCATGATGTGATCAGTGCTCTTCATAGAAACTCTGCCTACCTTTGAGTTCCACTTTGTATCAGTCTCAAAGTGTATCCCTGGGATTCATGATCTTCGAAATCGCTGACGTCCTCAGGAATAACTGAAACAAGATATATTTGTGGTCACAGAGTCAAGTCAAGAACCTCACCCCTGCTTTTGTTCTGAAATGTGGAAGCATGATCTCGTTTCAGGAACTCGAGCTGAGTTCCCGCCAGATATTTGGAAGATATCTTCTCCTATCGTTAATGTCCATGCCCTCCTCCACTGTATGGTGAGAATTAGCATCACAACCCAACAAAGGAGGGATCCTGTTTCCTTAGCAGTACTGAATGAGAGCCTCAACCCAGCAGCGTCACCAGGGAAATGAGAGGGAGCGGCAAATACTTTTGATGCTTTCCTAGAGCAGAGTTCAAGCACCAATATCGCATCCATACTCTTGATAGCTATTCATGCCATTCGTGCTATTTCGCGTGGCCCCTTGCGCATAGAGCCATATCCTACTAAGTCACTTATCCTCTCCCAGTTCAAACAAAGTTCTGGGATTATTGTTTGAACCACTAAGGTGCCTCTAAAATGGTGCAACTTTATCTGCATCATTGATATTCCCGTCCCAGCCATTGACCAGCTGATTTGGTGCATCTCTTTATGCTTTCGGGGCGCTTTTAGAGACCAGTAAGGCTTCCCTGAAGGAGATCCTACTGATCCCTAAATGGTGTATGTAGGGAAGAGCATCAAGAGCCCTGATTGCGTTTCCAGGGATACGTAGAGCCAGAATCCAGCTCTATCATGTCGGTCTATTTTTCTGCCTATTGGAGAAGTAGACACCGTAACACGTCTGTCAGATTCTAAGGTACACCGGTGATAAATACGGTTGCCCTGCAATATTTTTGGAGGTCCTCAGTTTCCCTAAGCTCCAAGCTTAGTTCCTCCTGGAGCCTGCGCGTTGGGATCTTCTTCACAATCCAGTTCCATGACCAGATGTCCGCAGACTTCATCACTATGTCCCCTCGCCTAAAGAGGAGGTCATCGAATCTGGGGACTCGCTTCCTATTAGGTAACATGAGGAGGATCTCTTTGTAGACCTGCTTCAGACTGTCCAGCTTAATTGGAGTTGAACAGGTCCCCAGATGTCCCGATGCGAAGGCGACTGTTACCAAGGCGTTGTAAGTCATCTCTGCGGAAGTAGGGCTCTCTGGTTCCACAGCCTTTGACCGTTTAGCCTTCCTGCTTGGGGAAGTATCTCTTAGGCTGTTTCTCCTCTTGGCCGTATGCCGCGTAGGAGGAGTGGCTCCAGATGCCAAGGCCTCTTCTGAGCCTTGGCTGCTGTTTGTTTGAATGCTTCGCGAGCTTACTCCTTCTGGACGTTGAAACGCTTCTTCTTCTCAACAGAGAGCCTAGCGTTTTCTTTCTCCACTTCTTTTGGGGAAAAAGCCCTTGTGAAGCCGTCAACCCTTGGTGACGGGCTAGATGAAGGCCTTGGTAAGGGGCTCTTAATATTTGCATTCATTCGAAAAAAATCTAGTAAATTTTGAGTCCCACGAATAGATACAGGGGAAAAAGATGCGCCCCCTGTAGAGCCCTGCTTGCAGGGAGAGCGTCTAAGTACTAAGAAATCTGACCTGGTGTTCCAAAGTCTCCGTTACGACACCTCCTCCTTGGGCTCTGCCGTGCCCGCTTCGACTAAGTGGGGACCGCCGGGCTGTTTAAGGATTCGCTAACCCTGTCAGCCCTTTGAGCCTTTGACGCAGCGACCACGCATTGGCATGGGAGCATGGTAACTTGCTCCCTCAACATCCCAAGGCACTTGCCTATTTCCCCCTAAAAGGATCACTCCTACCTGCAGATCCTGAAGACGGAGTCCTTTGGTTCCCCAAAACAGACACACCTCGAGATGAGGTCCTTCTTGTTCATCTTTTTCAGGTGTCCTGTCTGATTAGACCCTGAAGCCCTCTCACCAACTGCAAGGTCTCATGGACTATGAGGATGTTAGTGGAAGATGAAACTAGAATTGATGTTACCAAAACAGCGATATTTTTAATTTCTGATCTTGATTTCTGGGTTTCAGCGGTTGATTCGTCAATGTTTTCTTATCATTGAAGGTTTCCAAGTACCCACGAAAATCCTCTACATCCTTCTGAAAAAAATTGCCGGGATATTGTGAACGTTTTTCTTTGAGCGCTGGTACCTAAGTTAAATACTTATTGATATCCAATTATTATTGTTACAAGGAAATAGTAAAACACGTTCACTCATGGCATTTGTGAATATAAGTTTGTTTTTCTCAAAAAATGGTTTTTTGAAGTTTCAACTTCAAACGTTCCTCGGCGACTTGTTTTTTCCAACCTAGAAGATGCATCATAGTGGATCTTATTTTATACCATACTGCAAACTGACTATGAGTCTCCTTCTCATGCGGACTCCTGCTTTTATTCTTCACTCCTTATTAACAAAAAAGTTTCGTCAAATTGTGTACCTTTCAATTTACGGAACTATTACTATCGAGTCGCTCTCATTCATATTCCAAGTATCTGAATCTGTTTGTATTTTTTATTGCAGAATTGAGTTCGCAGAGCGGAAACGGCCACGATTTGGGTATGTATAAGTCACATAAAATGTCCTGTTCAATCCTTTCATTTCAAACTTTATGTATTTTAATCTGTTCATATTTCTTTTTACAGATCTATCTTTGAATATGAGACCTAAGCACGATTTTGGTACCGTGAAATTTATAAAAATATCTCTGGTAATTCTCTGGGTATGTATATTGAGCATTGTAATCCGTTAGCATTCCTACTTACAGATTTGAACTCGCCACCCGCAACCGCTCACGCAGTGCTAGAAAGACATGCCCCGAGGCCGTCACATTCATTCGGCTATAGCGAGATGGTGCCTGGTCATCATCCAGGATGGGTTAAAATTTCGACAACCAGAAACGTAAATGATCCTCACGCAGCAGTTTACGGAAACGGAAATCCTGGATTTTCGGGAATTGCAGGCGGTCGGTATCCACTCGTGTATCATACCAATTACATATTTTATGAAGCTGGACCTAATGATTATCGAATAATAACCGGATCCATACCTGTAGTAGTAAGGGGTGAATACATTATTGGAAGGTACGACAAAGGTTATCTTCGCGCATTATTAGGTGAACATCTGAAACCAATCAAGGTGCACAAAACCGAAAATACACAAATCGATTTGAAACCAAATGAAATTACGGAATTTGGGATAGACCAACCTATAAAACAACAGAACACTATTAATTATCGTCCTATTCAGCCGGAAACTATCATTATTGATGAATGAAAAGAAATGACTGCTCACATGTCACCGAATCTCACTGCTTAATTGTTGTTACTGTTATAAATAGATGGATAGTACATACACATTGTAGTTATGTAGTGTAATGAATTGTGATAGAGCTGAAGAGTGTAGAATCATTTCCCTGCATGTCCTCCTTAGAGTTGAAAGATTAATAGATTCTAATTTGATGGCGTCTTCCGCATTAGAAGATAAGATCTGATAACATCGAAATACGGTTCATTTGGGAGAGATTCATTGGGTTTATTCTCGTTTACTGTTATAGTTATGAGGCGATTAGCATGTTTGAATATTTGGATCATCACATTCAAATTCAATTTCATCAGCATTTGATAATCATTGAAGAAATTCAGGAAATCCTAATTTTTCTGTAAGCTGAAGGAACACTCTAGAAATAATACCGATCTTCAAGAATACGCCGATTCGGTTACTAAAGCCACAAGGTGCAAAGAACAAAACGAACATTCGCTTACCGACCTATAATAGCAAAACATATGTTTTTGATTTAACCATTTTATTTCATCTACAAATATTATTCTAACTGCAATTCTTAATAATGCATTGGAAGTCTTTTTTGTAATCTACTATTTGCCATGGAAATAAATTAATATTTTACCACATTTTATAGTTTACGAAGACATCAGAAAGATGCTTCGTTCATTTAAACATTCAGAACTTCAAGAACATCTTTCAGTAGCAAATGATTAAATATCCTACGAATAGGAATTTTTATTCCATGCATAGAAATAGTTTGGCAGGGAAGAGCCGAGACATGCTTATATAGTCTTCAGATTTTTACACCGACGAATTTCTCAAACATTCAATTTCTTTTCGATCGTTCAAGTGTTATCTTTGTGCGCATCAGTGAGTTCTTATCAGTGTCTTATATTTGGATAAAAATTATGCAAGTGGAGTTGTGAGACTATTAAATTTAACCTCGAACTTAACAGAGAGCAATCAAATCTTTCCCAACTCAGTAATGGCTTAACGTCTCCGAACTGGGAAGAGGAGACGAAATGCACACTAATACGCATATTTATAATCTATATAAAATGAAGGCATACAAATATCTTAGGAAAATGAGATAACGATTAGTATAAATACTTGAATGAAACATCTTATAGATCAGTCATCATTTCACAAAATTGCACATACATCAGTTCTTCTAATTTGAAGAGATGAATATCAAAATGATTTTTATTTGTTTGACTGCATTTCTTAATTCTATCGGTAAGTGCTTGTTTATTATGTACCAGAGTGTGAAGTGATAAATTATGAGATACACAGCGCGCTTGAAATTTGGAAAATACACATATGTGCAAAAATTTTGTGAAATGTTTAGAAATATACGAAGGCACGTCTTTCTTGCTTATTTAAGATTTTATTTCGTTCAGATAGTGTTATTCTATTTTTTTCCAATTGTTACGAAAGAGATGGTCCCAATGCTCTGGCTAATACTGGGATGATGATGATCCGTCTGTCGGATCTCACGCTTCGCGCGAGGTTATAAAATTACCTCGTGATATACGCTCAGTCTTCGTTCTTCCCTAAATTTATATATAGACTACTGTGCTACATAACTTCCGTTCCTTCACATAAAAAATTTCCTTTTTTCTCCCAGCCTAACTCATTTTTTATTATATACATATAAAATTCTTATTTTAACGCATAACACAACTTGACGGGGTGACTAAAAGACGACGAGCGAGCGAGCGAGTGAACTACGAGTGATCGAGTGCTTGAGCGTTTTTAGCGATTTGAGCGTACGAACGAGACCGAAAGAGCGCAACCTTATCTTATTCTACTTATGTCTTCTTATTCTTACTGTACAATTTTATTTACCCTATTTTTCAGTGTGACTTCCCTCTCCTTTTTCTTTTGCTTCTCTTCCACCTCAATCATTTTCCTTCGATCAATCATTTTTCCTCTGTATCTCATTCTTTCCTCCAGCTTCCTCCAATTCCGTCATCTGCTCCTTCCGTCTCCTTCTTTCCCCAGAATCATTACCACGTTCTCTTGCCAGATCACTTCATCTCCCATTCCTCTCATACATCCTTCCCATACATGTTCCCATGTTTCTCCTTCCCATTCACATATTCTGTACTTCCTTTTCTCTTTTTCTTTCCAATATATCTCTCCCCTGACTTCGCTTCCCAATCTCAATCTTGCTATTCTTGTCCATCACTTTTCTCCCCACCCCTTTTCAAATACTTTGGTCGTCCTTCCTTTTTTATTATCTTATACCGTTCATTGTATTTCGATTCCTTAATCCTTCCCCATATTTCTATTAATTGACTTTCCTTATCTCTTTCCTCTAACTCTTCAGAGCTTACTCCGATTTCCTCTCAAATATGTCTATCTTCAAGGAACCCCCTTATTTCTTCTTCCTATTTTGTTAACTCCATTACCCTCCCCCTTCTGTCTTTCACCTCCTTCAGACATTTTTTCGGTTACTCTCCTCCTTTTCCCTCCCTTAGTTTTTCTTCAAATTTCCATGCCCTCTTCCCTGCTCTGATGCCTAATTTATCCCTTTGCGTTTCCTCTCGCACCATATATCCAGGTGTCCTCCAATCCACTCCTAACGTTCGTCTCACATATCGTTCTTGCAACCTTTCCATCTCTTTCCTTTCCTTCGATCCCCATATTTCTGACACATATCCTAAAACCAGCCATACCAGGGTATAAAACAACCACATTTTTTTCCAATCTTTCTTGGATTTTCTTTTTCCTATACCCCATACCTGCTCCATTATCCCTGCCGCTTTCTTCATCCTTCTCTTATATATGCCGTATGATCTCCATTTTCTTGCAAGGTGTATCCCAAATATTTAAACTCTTGTACTTCTTCTATCTTTACTTCCTCCCAACTCACCGTCCATACTTTTTTTCTTCCCCCATCTTTTCTAAACCTCAATATCTTCTTCTTTCCTACATTTATTGTCAATTTGTTCTCATCTAAGTATTTCAAGGAACCCTCTTATTAGACCCGTTATGCCCTCTTCATCCTCTGCTATCATTACTATATCATCTACATATGCTAGTGTATACATCTTTACTTTTCCCATCTTAACACCTCCCCACCATTTTCTGTTCTTCATTCTTTCTTCTAAGTATGAGATCAAGAAGTTTAAGAAGAGTGGGCTCAGAGGACACCCTTTTCTTACTCCTCTCACCAACCGGAAACCATCGTTCACTTGATCGGCTACTTGCACCCTGCTTTTTGTCTCCCGGAAAATTTCTGAAACTCTCTTTATTAGACCTCCCCTAATTCCTTTTTTTACCATAACCTTTCCTGTCTCTTCTCGGTCCAGAGAATCGAACGCCGCTTTTAGGTCTCTGAACATAGCCATCGAACCTCCCTTCTCCTTTTTAATCCTCCTATTTATTATATAATTTACAATGTATATGTTCTACATAATCTCCATTTCTTTCCTAATCCCCGTCTGATTTGGTGGAACTAACTCTTTTTCCTCAACTTCTTCCTCTAATCCTTAACCTCCTCTCTTTTGCCTTTTTCCGATATCGGAACGACTACCTCTTCTTTCCATATCTCTGGCCAAACCTCTTTTCTCCATACCCTATTGCACATTATCCATTCCCATTCCTTAAGGAAATTCTCCTCATATTTCCATACTTCATTTGGAACTTCATCAAGACCTGCAGCTTTCCCTCCTTTCAGTATTCCTAAAACATTGATTATTTCTTCTCTTGTTATGTCCCCTTCCTCGCCTCTTTCCCCTCCCTCTCTTTCACCCTTCCTTACTTTATTCTCTACCCCTCTTAGCAGATCCATGAAATACTTTTTTCATTGTACCATCTCAATATCCTGGCTTGTCCTTTTCCTTTCATTTCTCTCTTTATTCACTACTTTCCATACCTCTTCTCCTCTCCTTCTTCAAACCTCCTTTCCCCCTCCTCTTTTTTCTTATCACACATCTCAGTATATTCCTTTTTTCCTTCTATATTCATCTCCACTACTTTTTTTCCCTTATCTTAGTTTCCTTCTCACTTTATTCTGTTTCTCTTAACATTCTCCATCCTATCCATTTTCCTTCCCTCCCCCACTAACTTTTTTCTTGCGTGTTCCCCGTAATACTTTTTTTATTTCTCCTATTATTATTTCCATCTCTTCATTTCCATTTCCTCCTCCCATTTTTGCATTCTTCAGCTTCTCTTTTAATTGCTCTTTCCCTTCTTTTGAATTATCCCTTCTCCCTCTTCTTCTTGTCTTTACTTCCTGTTTTACAGTATCTTTATCACTATTATCAACCTCCATCGTCAGTATTAATGGAAAGTGATCAGAATCCATATAATCTCTTATCTCTAAGTCCTTATTCTTCACTGTTACCTCGTCGTCCACTATCACATAGTCAATGACCGTTCCCTTCTCATTTTCCAAACCTATATATTCTCCTTTCTCTTCCCCCTCTATATTTCCGTTTATGATAAGCCATCCCATTTCCCCTGAACACTTTCGCAATATCTTCCTTTCGCATTAAGTATCTTGTCTTTGGATTTCCTTTTTCGCTCTTCTCCCCATCCCCATCGTCCTCTATCTCCCCTTCTTGCATTAAAATCTCCTCCTTATACATGTTTGATTCCCTCTTCGTTTTCTTCCATCAGTTCTTTTATGGCCATAGATTTCTCCTGCATATCTCCGTTCACATACACTTCCACTATCTTTCATCTCTCTCCTCTAATCTGTATCTCTTCTACTAATATTGTGAATTCTCTTTTGTTAAAGCTTCTTGCGTGTCTCTTGCTGCGCACTCGATCAAAGTTTTCCTGAAACGCGAACTTCTCTATATTATCTCTAACTCTGATGCATTCAATGTATATAATATTACCTTATATACTCCGTACCTTGCTTTTTTCACAAAATTCAGTAGGTCTGTTTTTAATTACATTATAATTACGATTAAAACCAAAATTACGCGTCTCATCCAAAAATAATGGTATCAGATATGAAGCTCATTTTTGGGTATAGAACTTTTGTTGCTTCATTTTTTTCATAGGTTATGTAGTTTTTATCGAAATTCGTATTTTATTTTTGCATTTTTTTTCTCATGAATAAAACCAAAACTATGCATCCAATCGGAAAAATATCGATAAAAAATGCATAGATGTTTTTCGGCTGAACAACTTTTTTGTATCAATCTTCGGTCTCAGCCTTCGACATTCTCTCAAAAAGTTTCATTATTTTATTCTTCAAGTTATTTTTCCTGAATGAAATGAAAACTACATAAGCTGTTAAAAAACGATTAGTTACACATTTGCAGAAATTTATCCGGTTAAAAACTTGTGCCTATTTGTTTTTTCCTAAGCTTGTGTCGATTGTCCAAAAATTCAATTTTTTCATTTTTTACATAGTTTTTTCCGTGATGAAGCAAAAACTACTTGTCCTATCAAAAAGATGTTTTCACCAAATGTATAGATTTTTTTTTGATTGCACAATTTTTGTAAAATTATATTTTCCTGTTACTTGCGTATTAAGGCCAAAAAATTAAACCTTCTATTTTTTATTATTTTTAATTATTTTTTGTGACCGAAATAGAAATTTTCGATTCTTTGATGAAATACAAGTAGTTGTAATGATGATCTTGTTGGTCTTCCAAAAATAAGAATTTTTTCGTTCCTGACATTCTTAATATCTTGCGTTATTTGACTAGAAATTCCTATTTCCGTTCATATTTCTGGATTTTGAAAATGCCATAACTCTCTCAATTTTGTTCTCATAACATAAAATCACCTGAATAAATTGTTTCGCTGTACACTTGAAAACTTTGGGGAACAGGGGGGGGGGGGGGGATTTTTCACGAAAATCTATTACCTCTTCTTATTAGAATATAAAAATTCTTTTTATCTTGTGCTACGCTGAGCTGCGTGAAAAAAGCATTACTTCAGAATTCATGTTAGGTTTTGAAATAAGACGTTAGGAAGAATAGTCTCGAGGGTCTTAAGTAGTTCTGAAATAAAACCGCTAGCGCGAATCCAAAGTAATTTGTTCTACTTCGGAAATAACATGAAATTATCCTATTTGAAAATAATGCATGCGAAGAATTAAACCGTGAAATAAAGAATCTCTCGTTTTAACGGTAATTTTTTACATCGGAGAATTTACCGAGTTTTGGATTAAATAATTCTAATTATGTACAAAATATTCTTCTCAGTCAAAAGTAAATACACTGAATTCTCGCTATACTGCATCAGCGCCGTCTGAACCGTTCCCAGTAAGAATGCATCATATTATGGATCTGTATTTGGTACAAATGTAAATTTTTGTCACCATGAAGGATAAGCCTCTTCTAACATTGAAGCCTCATCATTAAAAAAGGGAAATTCATACGCATATTTGGAAAAAATAGTTACAAATCACATACGACTTTCCAGAAATTTATGAAATATCCACATCTTGAGACCTCCTTTTTCCGAAAAAGTAGTTTTTACATTGGTGTATGTCTATTGTCGTTGTCGTCTGTATACTCCATAACTTTTGAAAGAATAATCGGGATTGATTGCCCTTTGAAATACATTTTAAGGGACCAAAAAGACAGGTTAAGTTCGTTAACCAGTTATTTTGGATGGAAAACCAAAGAGGGGAAGCATTTTGAACATTTCTTTGGACTTTCCTTCCAAGACTCGAAAATTGAAAGTACAATTTCTTGTAGTACGTAAAATGTCAAACAATTTATCCTTATTATATTTTTCCATAAAAATACAATAAACACAGTAATGGTATTTTCAGAATTTGGAAATTCGAAAGAAAATGAGAATTTTTGGCTAAATAACGCAAGATTGAAAAGAAAGCCAGAGAGAATAAATTTTTCTTCTTAGAAGCGCTACAACATCGTGAATACAACTTTTTGAATATTCTCAAAAAATCAAAAATTCCAATTTTGAATTATGAACAATATCTGTGAACTCGATAACTTCCGAGAGAATGATCATATTTGATCGTGCTTTGGCACCCATTTTGAGGGACCAAAAAAACAATTCGAGTTCATTGACCAGCAATTTCGGATCAAAAATAAAAGAGGGGGAGCATTTTGAAATTTTTACATTCTCATCATTTATGATTGAGAAAGTATTAGAATCGTCTGAAATTTCACATCTCGAATTTTCAACGGA
>WSXT02224597.1:0-16675 GCA_011762715.2 Neuroterus valhalla | reverse complement strand
ACCAGATCTTCCAGACTAGACAATCCAGACCTGGGCCAGACCTGTAACCAGACTGCCAGGACATTTTTCCACACGGGGATGCCTAGACTAATAATAACAATAATATTAATAATAAAAATATCTCATCACTTCCTTAATTCAAGTTCCTTTTTCCCCCTGCGGATTTAGTAACCAGAGAGGTACAATCGTGATATTCTGCAAAAATGGTCCTCGCAATCAGTACTACTTATTGTTTTCGCATATCTGATTCTTCAAATCTCATCGCCAGACGTGTCTCTTTTTTTAAATTAGTTTGAATGATCTTTCGACTAGATACTAGATGCAGTCTCGAAAACCAGAAATCTGACCCGAATGAGAAAAACAAGTCACCTGGGTGACGATCTTGTACGTCCCGGTGCTGTCCCGCTGGGAATATTAATTACTTTCCTCCAGAGCCTATCCTCTCTCCGATGTTGCTCCCTGTTTGAAACTTACCTCACAAATTAATCATAATTAGCGGCAAGATGTCCTCTATCAAAGTGCTGCTTCGAGACAGAAAAAAGTTTAAAATCCTCCAAGAAAAACGAGAGAGACAAGGAAAAGAAATCAGTCACTCGAACTGATTCGTTCTATCTTCTCTCTTTTTGACTCTCATTTTTTATTTCTTCTCTTGTTTGAAATTTAATGTTCTTTAGCCTCTTTATGACTCCTCTCCTTCCTTCTTTTGAAGCTCTTTTATTTAAGATTGATTCTTCCTTTCTCCAAGAGATTGAACTCTGCTTCTCGTTTTTCTGGTGCTTCTTCTTTGCTCCTTGATTCAAAGACCAGTGGGTCTAGTTGATTTTATTTCTCCCAAAATTACGCCTAATTTCATCAGATTGGCGCGCAGGTGGCAGCCGCGGCCTTCCGAATCCATTCCGCTCCATTCACGCTTTCGACGTCAATTAAAATTGATTGGTACCTACCCAACTCCGAATTGTTATTGCTTCTGATTGTGGGTTGGAGCTCCACTTCAGTCCGTTCAACACTTCCCCTCTCTCTCCTTCTCTCTCATTATTCTCCTACTTTAATTGCTCAACATTGTTATTCTCTGCCACTGTACAGTCGTCAATTACATTCGTCCGTTACTTAATTATTTTCCACGTCGTCAAACATTCGGACAGACTTCGTTTGTCTGACTTCTGACTGCTTCGAAGCTGATGAAACCAACCACAACCATTCTCAACTTCTATTCATTATTCTGTACTTAATGTCTCATCAAGGAGAGCTAAGACTTTCCATGAAAGTAAAGTTATTTCTACCTCTGAATAGAAGAAAGGCAAGATAGGGTTTGAAGGATCGAAGAACCAGTCATTAGCGGATGTAAGGAAAAAAGCTGATCCGTGTCGAGATATTTACTTGAACCGGATTGCGTAGGGTTGGAAATGGGTGGTACACATGAGTAGATAGAAGAAGAGTCGGTGTTGAATGTTGAAGAGAAACGAGGGGGCATTTGGGGCCCTTGGTCTGACGGAACCCAGTAGCCAGTTTTTGTCATACCACTACACTACACACACCACGGTCATGGGGGTCTATAGGGGACCAAAGTGGGGACTGGACGAGAGAAGGGGGTATTTAGTTCCGCGCGCCACCTGTTACCTCCCTGTTTCGTCCCCGACCCTCCGACCTTGTCTCTTCAGGGACAGGGTGATCAGACCCCCAAGTTTGCTCGTGTACAATGTACCCACACAAACATACTGCTTCCATAGTGATAGCCACGCGTTCAATTCATTCTGAACAACAAAAAATGTCGAATGCTACTGGAAAATAGAGATCTGAAGGGCTAGAGTCAAGATTAAAAGAATCTCAATAAAAATCTTGATGAATCATGATTAAAGAGTTCGCAACTATCAGAGTGGGGATTTATGGGTCATTGTCAATTTTTACCAGGTCAAATCGCTACCCTGAGATTGCTACTCTAAGAAAAAAGATTTGAAACGAATCTCTCGGACGAAATTAGAAGTCTTGATACTTGTGAGAGAATCAATTGACCAAGATCGATGTTCTGTCAACTTAAAAAAGACGGGATGCTTTCATTGTCGCTCCTTTTTAGTTCACGAGAAAATACAACGTGAAATGTTCACCTGTTGAACTGCAGCTACGGTAATTGCAGCACAACGAGAGCAGTAATCGTTCGTCGTTGCTCTTCAACTCCTTTGCTACTGACTTGAACCTAAAGTGGGCATTTACAGACATGAGTGCTACAATTCAAGGCTTGGAAGAAAAGCGCAACTCAAATTATCAGCAACTCGGAACTTGCAGATTTGAAGCAGACTGTTTTGATAATTATCCCAAGGAGGAGAAAATCAACTTTTGTGTAGTTCAAAAGGAATTTATGCTGGAATTGACCTTGGAAGTCACTCTCTACTGCATTGTAGCATAATTCTTTTTGGAGCTATTTCTTTACGAGGATTAAAAAAATAGTTGAAAAACACACCAGGGCGTAGCGTCTTTCAAAAGTTTCAGAAAATAAAATTGATAAGTCTTTGTCTTCTCTGGTAGTGCGACTCCGCACATTGTCTAAGTGTCTACTGCAATAACTTATGGAGGAAAAGAGAATCGCCCAAGCTGAGGAAAAAATAAAGGTTGTTGACCATAAATTATTAAAGTATCTTTGTAATGTGATATCAAATTTCAGGGATATGTCACGTCCTACAAGACATTAGTAGTTCAGGAGATGGGAGATGATCGTAGACAAAAATTCAATTTCCAGGGACTTGAAATGATAGAACCATGGAGGTATATCTAAAAATTCAATTCTGTTACGATTGTCAGGACTGCCAAGCTTCCATCTTGCAAACATCAATGGATATTTTGTTAGCTGTAACCAATATCCACGAAAAGCAATGTCTAAATGAAACACTGATTTCAGGGTATCATCAACCTGCCACAAAAATTTCCGTTGGAAGGATTCTAGACTGCAACGAGCAAATTCCTTAATTACCGCCATGCCTGAAGGTAATATTTCCTTCGAATGTATGGTAATCAATGCCAACCACTTGGGATACGTGTATCTATTGTGTAGAGAGAAGCTCAAATGTTTGATTCATCTTTTGATTCTGAGTCCGAATCGCCAGAGATATATCAAAAAGAGCACAATATATGTACGCTGTGCGTCGTTAGCAGACATGTATTCAACAAGCTTAAAGAAAAGTTTAAGATCACTGACGTATATTATAAACATGATAAACTTGAAAAGAGCTTCCTGACGTACTCTGTAAGTTACTTGAGGCCAAGTAGATAAATATTTTTGTCAAAAGGTGCTAGTTGCTTGTCTACGGAATAAAAAAAAACAATACTACATCTTCGATTTCCCTAAGTTTTTTAAAAAAAACTTCTATGATCCACCAATGAAAAGCTACCTGGTATATCATTTATTATATCCTCAGTGATTTTCAAGAGAAAAGTCTGGTTGTTTATTAAGGAAAGTGCCCTGATCCACAATATTGTGAGCTTTACTGGAGTCAACGACAACCAAATCAGTAATAATACACGAGTCAATAAAGCACTTCATATAATTAGTGATTTTTGAAAGAGCAGTTTCTGGTTTTGTAGTCTTTACACGCCGTTCATCGGTAAATACCATACGGATTATTTTATTTAAAGCATTTGGTCAATTGTTTGGATATGATTTTCTCAAAAAACTTTGAGGACGCAGGTGATACACACTGAGAAGAAAGATAATTCAAGAATGATTCTTCCATTTTCTTCCAACAAAGAAATATTTCATTGGACGTATTCAGTACTGCACTTTTCCGATTTATATAATCTTTTTTTTTCAGTGCAGAAAGGCCTTCAATCACTTAGGGAATCCGGGGCGGGTAAGTTACAGGAATTGGTGTAATAATTAGGTAGGTTACCTACACAGAGAAAAATGGATAGTCAGCCTGACCATCTAGAGTGTAAGATTGACCATATTTCAGGTTCAACCATGGGATAGCACGCTAGGTGGTGTAGCGTACCATCCGTGGAGTGTCAAAATTTGGAGGTTAGCTTCACTAGCTTGGAGTGTAAAGTTGACGATCCTGGAGTGTCAATCTGACCATCCCAGGGGTGTTGAACCTATCATGTTTGATACTCAAAATGATTATCTCTGCTGGGCAAAACAACTATATCGCTGCCAGCTCTTCATGAGCTTAGGGAATCAGATGATACTATAATGACATTGTTGTGGATATTCCCTGTCAAATAAAGTTGAAGGTCAAAAGATGAAATTTTTGTTCAAGTAATATATATTTCCTCATGATTTTAAATACAATCACAATATTATAACTTTATAAATATTATTCAAACTCAAACCTCAAAACTGTCAGTTCCATGAGGTCTCGAGACTTATACATTAAGTTAAATAAATACTCGCCAATATTTCAGATGCAAATCACAGCAGCAAAACTTCACTTTAGACAACACTTTGCAAATCACATGCAAATTTACAATTTTGAATGCAATAACTTTAGAAACCCAACTCGACGAAGTTATAACCTCTAGCACGTCCTTTCTGAAAAATGGTGCTTTCTTCAACCTGCGTGCGCAATACACAAATTGAAGATGGTTAACTTGACTATCCTAGAGTGTAAATTACGTTATCCTAGATAGTAGGCTTTACCCTCTGGAATGGTTAAAATGAGTAATATCAATATATTCAACTTCATAAACCTAGAGTGTGGATTCGTTCATCCCTGAGAACGAGTCTGATTTTCCGCAGATGGTTCAGCTGAACATAAAAAAAAGTCTCTCTGACTAAAGAGGAAAAATTATGGATCGTACATGATACACTCTGGAAGGTCAAACTGACCATCAATATTTTGACACTCAAAATTTAACACTCAATTTTTTCTCCGTGTGAAGCCTTTGAACAGATTCGTGAGGGACACTTGAAGATACCAAAAGCCAATCATATGATCTATTTATGTCGGAATCAGGAACCTCTTGTTGCCTGTCTAGAAGATGAACAAAAAACAACGCGTAAACTTGTATTGAGCATTCGACTTCCTAAAGTTTTCTAGGGAGAATGCCGTGATCCAACATATCGAAAACCATACACGAAGGAAATCAGATTCACAAAATAGGGACTGAGTTTTGCATACAGGGGAAATCGGATCCAAGATAAATTTTGCCAGCAGAGTATCCAGGGCTAGCGATCCATCCAATATTAGCTGTGTTCAGAGGCGCGTGGAATAGGACTGGAGCATTCTGGAATTTTTCCCGTGTATTCAAGTCAAAGAGAAAGATATTAATCATTTACGAGTTAATAGCATACTTTATATCATTAGATACTTTGAAAAGAGTAGTTTAGGTATTGTAGCCTTCAAATCCCGCTCGGCGTGCATAATAATGATTGTTAGATTTGAAGTACGAAGCTAATCTTTTCGATATGACTTTCCCAAAAATCTTAGAGGACCTACATAATAGAGAGAAAAGCATGTAACTCAGAGATACAGGAGCGGATGGACAATGTTTCCCATACAGCGGGGAATGTACAGAAATTGATGAGATAATTAGAAAGGTTAACTATGACCCTTATACTGATCCTCGAGGGAAACAATAGGTAATCAAAAGTCAATTAGATTAAATATTCGTGTTGTGATCGAAACCGATTGTTGCATGTCTAGAAGATAAACAGAAATAAACGCATGAACTTAATTTGAGCAAATCAGATCAAAGATGAATTCTGCTAGAAGAGTACTCAGCGGGCAGCGCTCCACATAGAAGCGTAGTGCTGTATACAGAGGCGTCTGGAATGGGACTAGAGCAGTTCAGAACTCAGTTTTAGGAGGAAAAATTATTATCCTGGATCCCAGTTCCTAAATCGACAGTTCTCAGTCCAAGGCACCTAAACTTTCAGTGCTCTGAAAAATCAATATGGCTGTCCCAGCTAAAATTTTTTTAGCTGTGACTGTATCAGGATGTTGCCCATTCTCTTTTCCGTGACAGGTAAATCTTCTGGGCATTCGACCCATACCCAGTTTGGCGTTTGGAAGCAACTTCGTTATGCCGTTGTCGTGAAAAGGGGCTGTTAACGATCTCTTTTCAATTTTGTTGTGTTCTTTATAGAATCTGGACGAGTGGGTGAAAAGGAAATTGATCGATTGGTAACTGGAAGAATTTCCAGCAAGTATTTAAAGGTAAGTCTGCCACATTACATGTGCTTGCTCAAACTGTCAGGAGAGTTTAACCTCTGAAATTTCGTTACTTTTCAACCAGTCACCAGCTAAGCTTGGTTTAAGTGTCCTGCCCATACCGATATTGTGCGACGCGAAAACCAAATTATAGGGCGCGTGACCAAAAAATCTAGGGTGACGCGCCAGAATATACTGCTGGCGACCACACCGGGTTTTTAGTGTGCTACTTAAGACAAATAGAACAACAGTAATCATTCACAAGTCAATAGAATTCTTCACATCTTCAGATATTTCAAACAAAGCAGCCTAGGTACTGTGATCTTCAAATCTCGTTTGATAAGCATCATACAGATCGCTATGCAACCAATTGTTTAGATACGATTTTCTTGAAAACCTCTGACGCACATTAAAGAGAAAAAAGCCTCTTACTTAGAGAAGCCATGATGAATAATGGATCCCTTGAATGGGGCAGGGAATGTACAGGAATTGATGGAATAATTGAAAATGTTAACTAAGTAATGACGGTGCATCTAGAAAAAAAGTTAAATAGAGAGCAGAGTTTATTTCCTGAAGCTAATGGGTTAATAGTAAAAGCCGACAGGCTCCTGACACTTCTGGGCAGAGATGATTGAGTCTAGTGAAAGAAGGCGTGATGCGAGTGACTACCGAGTAGAGTAGTAGAGAAGAGGTTGAGGTTAAAAAAGGAGTGCATGTAAATTACAGCCTCCTTTCGAATGAGACGTTAGTTGGTTGATCGTGGAGGATGGAAGAAAGAGGTTGCACCGTGGTTTCGATCGTCAATCGCGCCTAGTAGCCGGTATCCGAGGACGCAGTCAGGGTGAGGTTAATCACCTGCGTTGGATTTTAATAAACGGTTCGGGGGGCAAACAAAGCTAGCCATCAATAACCATGGCTGGAGCCCACCTTGCTTCATCTTTCGTCTTCTTGGCGAGCAATCGAGCATGTATGCCTGGGCCCTTTTGCCACTTGCTTGCTTGTCGAGCTCCGAACAGAGAGATAGGCGGAGATCGTATCTCCCTGGTTATTAATTAACCGCCGCGAAGGGAAGGCCCCCTTTCATCACCTCACAAACGATCATGCCTTACCCAGGGCCTCACCCCTTCCTTAACTCGATTTGCCTTTACTTGTGAACTGAACCGAGCTGCTCAGCCGAGTCATCCAGTGTCAAGTCCCAACTACAACATTCTTCACTTCGTAATCTCTTCACTTTTCATCTTATTCAGACTTTCATCAGTCTTGATATCAAAGTTCCTGAATATTTTTTTATGACCCTGATGTTCTGAATCAACAAGGAAGTAACAACTTCTTGGTGTTTTTGTTTATTTAACGATTTTTTGAGAATCTTTCATTGCTAATGGTAAGTTTTGGAAATAGGAGCAGGCATCAGAGCAATCACAAAATTTTTAAATGTAATTATCCCTAAACGGTTGAATCAGTTTTTTTGGTTTATTAACTTTATCAACTTTGTAGTTTGTAGTTTCCTTGCGAAATTTTCTTAATCGTCAATTTTCATAAAAAATCCGAAACTTATAGAAATCACTTACCCATTGGCGGAAGTTCGACTGATGAAGGATGATAAAACAGATCGGGCCAAATAATGCCAAGTTTGGAGAAATAAGGAGTTTGATCTCTCAACGGACTTTGAAAGAAAAACTTCTGCAGCTTTGTCTGGTAGATCTTCTTGGGGTCCTGCGCCTAGTGGTACCCATAAATTTAGGATGTCTTCTCGATATTTGTTGGACTCGATACTGTACCACTGGAATTATCAATGAAAGAATTTGATGATAAATATAAATATTGAAGCGACAATGGGGTGCAAAGGCTTCGCACACATTCAACAAGTGTAAAATAGTGTCTAAAGTAGCATGAATTTGAAAAATAGTAACAAAATAGTGTCATGCAATTTATGAAATAATAGAATCCTTAGAAATCTTCGATAATACCCTGGAAGCTCTAAAATCTGATGGCATCCTTTGAAAAATCTTGGGAAACTTGTCAATATTTTCAGGCCACATGAAGTCTTTCAAATTCCTTAAAATAATATAATTTTCTTCTGAGATTCAATAAATCCTTTAAATATGGTAAAATTTGTAGAAATACATACAAGTACCATAAAATTTTATTTATTCCCTAAAATTCTCTATAAATCATTCGCAATTCCTAAAAACTTATGAAATCCCTTTAATCTTGCGAAATCCTTAGTAACCCCAGAATTCAAGTAAAATCCTGGAAAAAATCTGTAATTTTGTCTAAAATGATGAATTATCTAAAATCCCATGAAATCCTTTAATATTCCATCATATCTATAAAGCTCCTTGCAATCCCTTAAAATCTATAAACGTCTACTAATTCTGGAATTCCTTTGAAACCGTTCAAGTCTTTGAGAAAACTACTAATTTTCGAAATTTTTGGTTAAAATCGATGAAATCTTGTGAACTTTCTATAAATCTTTTGAAATCCCGCACAACATTTTGGAATTCTGTAATCCTCTGAGACTTATTAAATCCTTTGGAATTCATGAAATTTTTCCACGCATTTTCGAAATTTGCATATCCTCAGAAATCAGATCAAACTTCTTGAAACCTTTCCAAATTCACGAAATCTTTGAATGCTTCTGAAGTCCTTAGGAATAAAATAAAATAATCTATAAGGATTCCTCTAAAAATCCCTCAAAATCTTTGAAATGCTTTTTAACTTCTTTGGAAGACCCCAAGCTTCTTTGATATCCATGATACTCTTTTAGGACAGCTCAACAACTTTTTGAATCTTATAAAATTCTTGAGCCTAGAAAATTTTTCTAAAATCTCTAAAAATCCTAATAAAATTCAATTTATTCCACATAGTTCTCTAGAAATTCTTGGTTAAGAACCCTACAATGTCGTGAAATTCTTAGAGGTCTCTTGCAATTCTAATCTAATTCCAGAGAATTTCTCAAAAATTTCAGAGATATAAAAATATTTCAAAGACGTTCACGGATTTTAGAGAATCTATGAGGATTTGGAAGAATTTGTAGAAAAATTGAGAAAGTAAATGGAACAGGATAAAATTTGGAGGAACTGCTAAGGATTTCACTAGATTTTAGGAGTTTTCATCATTTCGAAGAATTCAAACTGATTCGAGAGATCTGAGAAAATTAAATAAGATCCTAAGATATCTCAAGGAATTTGCGCGATTTTAATGGATTTTTACAGGGGTTCGAAGATACTTGAAAGATTTACAGGGTTTTTAGGAATTTCTTAGAATTTCTGGAAAAATTAAGGACGTGAATGAGGCGTAATTAAATTTTCAGAGAACTTCTGGAAATTCCGAAGGATTTCATGGGATTTCAAAAATTCAGCGAAGTTCCAACAAATTCTTTCTGAAGGATTCAATAGAATTTTATATTGTGTCAAGTAGGACAAGATGAAAGTATTCGGATTATTTTTACGAAAATCTCAAGGGACTTCTAAGGATTTCATAAGATTCTAGAAATTTCAACCATTCCAAGAATTCAAAATCATTTGAGAGATTTAAGGGTATTGTACAAAGATTCCAAGTAATCAAAAAGGATCTTAAAGATTTCCGATGATTTTCAGAGGGTTCCGAAGATATGTAAAGGATTTCCAAGATTCTAAGGAATTTCAAGGAAATTTTCGATATATTTAGAGAATGAATGAAATCTAATAATATTTAGATGGACCTATCAGGATTTTACGAAGTGTGATGGATTTGATCAATTTTGAAGGATTTCAGAGGATTTGAACAATTTTAAAAGATTGGAAAGAATTCCAGAGACTTGAGTATATTATTTTTTACATCTTTTACAATTTTAAACGATTTTCAAATTTATTTCTAGTTATTTCAAAGATCTACAATCATTCCATGGATTTTCCAGAATTTCAAAGAATTTCTGCAGAATATAAAGGAATAAAAAACAAAAATGAAATTATGAGGGACTTCTAGGAATTCCAAAGAATTTAAATGGATTTTATTGGGTTTCGGAGGATTTTTAAATATTTTTCACATACGCGATTAGAATCTGGAAATGGAAGTTTTGATTGGAATGTCAAAAGATTTCTAGGGGTGTGGAGGATCAAAAAAATGTCCAACATATTTCCAAAGAAAAAAATCTGCCCGCTGCGCGGGCACATTCTCATAGCGCGCTGTGCGCGCGGCTCGCTTCGCTCGCAAGTTTGAGCGCGCCTAGGGCGCGCGTCACTCGGACCTCGCGCTTCGCGCTCGGCTTCATACGGCTTCATATAAGATGAAAAACGTAAGAGGGCGTATAAAAACATTTGATTAGTTTTCCTTGTGAAAACGCCTAGAATGCCCATCAAAAAATTTAACTTCTAATAAAAAAGGATGCTTTCTCAACATAATTGTCAAACTTCAAACTGTGATCACTTCTGATTCGATCAAACATTTTAATTCAAACAAATAAATTTATAACTTGAAAATATGAATTGTCAATAAAAAAATTTAAATTTCAAAGGAGGTTTTTCCGTTAGGAGGAAAAAAAAATATATCGGAAAGTAGCTAAACTTTTAACCGAAGAATTGAAATTTTCACCCAAAAAGATGAAACCGTGAAAAAATTTCCAAAAGATCATTGAATCCTCATTGGAAGGGAATTTCCCTGTCAGGTAGGAGAAAATTTTATACAAATTTTAAAGTTGTAAATGAATTCAAGTTGATTTGAGAAAGAATTCAATTTCCAGAAATTAATTAAATGATTGCTTTATTAATCATTTTGGTAGAAAATTCAACTGTTTCATAGAATAAATCATCCTCATGGTTTAAGAATTTTATATTTTGGATGAAATATTGTATTTTTGTTTGAAAAACCATTTTTTGTACGAATATAAACTTTTTGAATTGTGAGTTAAAATATTCCGTAGAGAATTCGTTTTCCCCAGTAAAAACCAACAATATTGCAGAAGTTTAATTTGAGCAGTTGAAAATTAGATTTTTTTTTTATTGAATCATTCTGTGAAAAACTCATCCTAATAGATTAGATAATAATCTGTTTTCGTTGATCATTAAATAACTTCATTCAAAATTCGTATTTGGATGACATTATTTTTTATTGAAAATCAAAATCTTCGTCACGAAAATATTTTTTTTCAAATTTTTTTTTGATTATATTCTATTTATAAAAATTATTTGTGTGATAAGAATATTCTATGAATGCATCGGAAGAATTTTCAACACGAGAATTTTTTTATTGTTGGTCTAAATCTATTTTTAGGTCTTTGATGTTTTCGAATCTATTTTTATCTTTTTTTATCACTTTGAAGTACTAAAATCTTGCCGATTTTTCAAAACTGCGTGAAAAATTCTTACAACATACAAATTACTAGAAAAACATATGATATAAAATGTTTTTAATAAGTTAATAAACTTTATAATATAATTCCTCTTTTCGGATAAAATCATCTTTTTACTTGAATCCAACTGCTGAACCCGTGTTATCCCTGTATTATCAAATATAAATACGCAATTATTTATTTATTCATAAACTTTCTATACGATGAATCTTCTCAATGTGGAACCATTTTTAACCATTTTATTATAAATCAACCTTTTTTTTGATGATTCAAATGTTCTCAATATTTCCACACTTTGATTGAAGTAGACTATTTGTTTGAGATTGAAATTTTCTACTAGAAATGCAACTATTTAGTAGGAATTTCCTTTTTTCGTTGATGAATCATAATTTATCATAGTTTTAATCGATTTCCGTTTTTTAAAAAATCTCAAAATTTCGACTATTTTTACAATGCTCAAAGGTATAAATAAAATGAAGTGAATTTGACTGTTTTGTAAGGGATTCTCCTCTGGATTAGTTTAAAACGGATTTGGCTACAATCTTCTACTTAAAAAACCGTTTGTTGCTTCAAACATTTAGCTATTTGGTCAAACATTTTTTAATTTTCTCGAAAAGTTGTCTAGAAGTAAAAAATTCGTCTTTTTTCTGAAAATTCATCTGTTTTGTTCATATTCTCATCATTTCTTTGAAAATTGAAATTTTTATTAAAACTCATTTTGTTTTCCGTGAATTTCACTGTTTTTTCGGAAATTTTTCCTCTTGTATTGAGATTTTCAAATTCTCGGTTGGGAATGAACTTTTTTGTTGTAAATTTAACTTTCTTTCTGAAAATCTGCTTTTCGGCTCGAGCATACAAGTAATTGGTCCACAATTTATGAGCTTTGTGGAAATGAGCTCTTTTAGTAGAAAATTATTCTTTTTTGTTTAGTTTTTATTTATTTTCTTGAAAACTTATCAATTTTGTTTGGAATCATACGCATTGGTTGAAAAATCTCCTGTTTGTTTGGATTTTCTTTCCGGAATAAGAAATTTTATATTCCTTGATTGAAAATAATTATTTGTTAAAAAATCCAATGTTCTTCTGAGAAATTTGTTTATTCGTTTGAATAAACATGGCAGATGGACTTAATTTTCGGTTGCGACGCACCCAAAACCAGCTGAATAAATCAGTCGATTTGACGCCCTTATACCTTGTTTTATTTTTCTTCATAAAATTGACTCATTATTTTGTGAAATTACCTACATTTCTAGTTGAATTACCTAGACAATTTTCACTTACCACGTATAGTTAATTCAACTACGAAGTTTGTGTTTTTTTATCTCCAATATTTGATAATTAAGTTGGAATGCAATCATTTTGAAATTTCCATGCCTTCAGCACGATTTTATCGAAGACTTCATCGGGGTGGCGATCCGGCGGACGATTTCAAATTCCCAGTCATTTCCCGGTTCTTAACGGTCAAGTTTTTCAATTTTCCCGGTTATATAAAAGTAGCATTTATATTTGGCGCAAAACGAGAACTTTTATTTTTATTCATGACGTTCATTCGAAACATCCTTTAACACAACAGATCAATCATTTCAAAATGAACCAATTTTGAAAAGAATACTCAAATTTTCAACAAAAAATATCATTTTTGTACAAAAATTGGACCGATTCATTTTTCAACCAAGAAGATGAATTTACAAATCGAAAGATAAATATTCATTCGGAACAATTCAATTTTAAACAATGAAAGTGAATATTCAACCAAGAAGATTAATTTTCAAATAGAATAAATAATTTTCAATGAAAAAATACAATTTTTCAACGAGATAGTCGAATTTCGAACGCAAAAAAATAATTATTTCCATTCAAAAATGGAACAGTGACATTCTTAGTTTAAACAGCCAATTTGAAACCAAGCATAAAATTTGTATACTAAAACAAAGAATCTTCAACTGAAGAAGTTGAGTTTCCAAACAGATGGATTAACTTTTACTGAAAAACATAAATTGTCGACGAAAATTTGAATACTCAAATTTTAAATTGAAAAAAAATTATGTTTAACTAAAGAAATTAATTTTTAACTGTCACAATGGAATTTTAAATTCGAATAAGTTGAATTTTAAGTAAAAGAATATTACTTATAACAAAGAAGAATATACTTTTAACAAAAAAAGCTAACTTTCAGCAAACAAAAAAAAATTCCAAACAAGTTGTTACATTTGTACACAAAATGATGGAGAATCATATGAAATTGTAAATGTTTGACTGAAGCAGTTTAATTTTGAACCAGGAAGACAGAAAAATAATTTTAAACCAAAATATACTACTTTTCAACAAATTGGTAGAAATTTGATCTATGAAAATAAAAATTTCAAAACAAAAATGGAGTACTGACATTTTTGGCTTGGAAAATTAATTTTAAACCAAACATAAGTTCTTAACCTGAAGAATACTCGACTAAAATGAAAAATGTTTGACTGTATAATTCGAATTGTTAAACGTAAAGAAGAATATTAACTTTCGAAGAAAAAGATTGTTTCCTACCAAAAAATCGAACAGTTGGATTTTCAATTCAAAAAGACAAATTTTCACCGAATTGTCGAATTTTGAACTACAAAAGAACAAATTTTCCGCTAAGAATGAAAAAGTTCTATTTTCATTTGAAGCAATTGAACTTTAACCCAACTGATCAATTTTCAGGTATATAATGATGAATTTTCAACGAGAATAGAACTATTCTGAATAAAAAGATGAATTTTTGAACATAAAGATCAATTTTCTACAAAAAAAAGGAAGATTTCCACGAAGCACATAAATTCTCAAAGAAATAGTTCATTTTCCAAATTCAAAAATCAATGTTCAACTCAATACTTGAATTTTCATAGAAGAAAGATGGATTGATTATTAACAACGTAGTAACAATTTCAACCAGTGACGAATTTTTGATTGTGTGAACGATTTTTCAGAATACTTCTCTTCTCAATCCGAATAATAATTAGTCCAAAAAGTTCCCGTTCCATGTAACGAATTCCCTGTTCCAAGTGAGATAATACTTCTTCACTGGAACGCCCTGCCCTAAAATAAAATCCATAATTATTTTCTGAAATTCCCTGTCTCAAGTCAGCTGAATGAAGAAAAGCAAATGAAACGTGATGAATATAAATATATATATATATATATATTTTAATTTAGTTAACAATTCTTCCTATATGTTTGGGCTATCAGCAATTCGATTATCAAATTGGAGTCAGCTAAAAAAATCTCACAGTGTAATAAACTCACAAAACGTTTCTCCTATTATGGGAAAAATAAAAATTCTTATCTCATGATGAATGGATATATTTACATTTTTTTAGATTCAGATTGAAGGGACGTTATATTCTTTGAATCAAATTATAAGATATCTTTTTAATTTACATATATAAAAAGGAAAGCGGTCATTTCTTGTATTTTTTCGGTAGAATTTTTGATAGTCTGCGTTGAGTCAAGTCAATTCCCGGCTTTTCAATTCAATTCCCGGTTTTTTCCCGGTCAAGTCACCACCCTGTTTATTGAAAATAGAAAACGTCTAGTACTCAACTCAATAAAAAGGTCAAAACTCGCACGCCTTGCTTATGATTTCTGTAGGTATATTCTAACCTATACACTAGTAACGTTCAACGTGCAGCTGCGCGCGTCGTAAGCAGACAAGAGCAGCCTGCGCCTGCGCTCTGCAACGGCGGGCAGCGCTTGTCTTTTATTGGACCAAATTTCAGTCCCGTTTGGACTGCTCGCGAGATTCAGTCTAAGCGTTGAACCGACCACTGCTTTCTCAGTCCATTGGACCAGAATCGCAGATTTGGCCATTGCTTGGACCAGAATCCCAGTCCAAGGGATTTTGAGCGCAACAGCGGCGTGAGTCCAAGGCCTAGGTGAATCTAAATTAAAAAAGAGTATGCAGTATCCCCTCTTGAACCTTTTTTATTCATGCACCTGTCTTCCAGCTTGAATTACCCGAAGCGTCATCTGGAAAACTTTTGGTCGAATATGAGTTTGAGCAAATAATAACGAGCAATTAGACTGGGTGCATTAAAAAATCGATCCAATTTGTGGGCGGCCTAATGGCTCTGACGGAATTACACGAAAATATAATCAAGGAGGTTTTTATCTGGCCTTGCTTTTAGGGCAGGAGGATAATTAGGAATGCTTTTGCGCTTCGTAACGAGGACACTTGTTGCTCTTCTCTACTCTCCTCATCCCTCTGATTTCAATTCAGATTCAGATTCACTTTCTCAGTCCTCCCCGCAGGAGTTCAGTTCATTTTCAGTCCCGAATAGAGGTAGCAGAACCTGAAAAAAGAAAGGAGGAAGAGAGAGAAGAAAGAAAGACCATGACCAATTATGACTGGGATCCAGGTGATAGAGCACGTAGGGAAAGGAAACGAAAGCGATGATGGAAATCTAAAAACCAATCTGATGAAAAAAATTAAGTAATCGCAACAAAAATGTTTTCTCGAGATCCTTTTGTTTTCACAAAAAAATTTTGAACATCAAAACCAAATCATTTCATTTTTATACGCTTTTATTTAACTCCACCTTGGTGTCTGTCTATTTGTCTGTCTGTCTGACGCAGTAAAATGGTACAAATATTCACGCGTACTTTTTACCTATTTCTGGATAGGTTTCAGCACTGAAACTTTGCATACATAATATTCGCACCAGACATTTTTGTTTTTCCATAATATTTCATGTAAATGAACATTGTATCATATAGAATTCGTTGATTTAAAAAAACGGAATAGTATCTGAAACGACTCACAGATGGCGTTACCGTTGCCAATATTATACCGAATTCAAGCAGCGTTGAGACGAAACACGGGTCGGCACTGTGTAAATAAATGAAACATCCTTGCGAAAGGTGGATGCTTGCATGAAAGAGGTTATGAATCAGTCAGTCGTGTGTGTGTGCGTGTGTACATATATATATATTGAGAGAAGTTGACATCTATTGTATAGTATTGCTTTTATGTTTTATTTTTAGTCATATTTTATTACGGTGAGTAGGAAGAATCTAAGTTTTTGAGAAATTTTATATTTCACTCATATTTGCAAGTTTTAAATCTTCACGTTGATTTTCATTCCACCTATCGGTTACATACTTGGAAAATTGAAATTAACCATAAATATTATTTGCACTTAACATTTTGTTTTTATAATGCTGGAACGCGAAAATAACAATA